>QEOQ01000022.1:420967-438191 GCA_010279815.1 Brachionus plicatilis
AAATAACATCACTTTTATATGTTTTTCAAAATAACAATTAAATTAAAACCAAATCAAAATAACATAATAATAATTAAAAGTTACAAATGGAGAGTTTGACACAATCTATTAATACTTTAACACTTAATAAGCCTGTTAAAGCTTTTATTACATTATCACAGAAAAAAAAACCGCAGCTACACAGTCTCGACTATTATTTTAAAGAATCTTATTTTAGTAAACAGCAAAACAAGTTTTCTTGGCGCTGTATTGAAAAAAATTCTAAGGCTGTGGGATTTACATACACAGATAAATCGGCGAAGAGTGTGATTTTTATATTACATTTGAGGACCATTTAGACGTACCTGATGTAGCCAAAATAGAACTTTTAGAGAGAAGACGTGCTATTAAAGAACGTGTTGTCAATTCTGATAATAAAGCTCGAAAAATATTAAACTCATTGGAAAAACCATTGGATGATCAAGTCATCGTACGACTCCCCTCTTATAGTGCCAATCGTCAAGTCATCCAACGCGAGCAAAAAAAAGTCAAGCCAGATAACCAAAAGATCCAGAAACTTTAGCTTACATAGACATTCCGGTCTGTGGTTACATTCATCACTCAAGGAAGATAACTTTTTATATTTTGATTCTGGTAGGGTCGATGATGAACGTACACTAATATTTTGTACTGTAGATAATATTAAGATTATTCAAAATCGTGAAATTTTTTGTAACGGCACATTCTGTGTGGCCCCAAGATTATTCAAACAAGTATATACTATTCATGTTGATTTTGAAAGTCATTCATTGCCGGTTACGTTGTTAGTGCATTTGATGAGTTAAAAGAGAGTGTTAAGAGTGAATTTACAAAATCAAAAGTTAATGAATTTTATACTTATTTTGAAGAATATTATGTGGCCAAAACTATTATTAAACGTGGTCGCTATAACAAAAAGATAATAGAAAGAGATTAACCAATGTTTTCGATTAGTTTATGGAATATTCATGATAGATTAATGGATGATATGCCAAGAACAAATAATTGCTGTGAGTCAAGGCACAATTCATTCACTGGTATATTGAACAATCATCCATTAATCTATGAATTAATCGATGCCTTACGCCACGAGCAGAATAAGATAGAATCTATGATCTTAAAGATTAAAACTGGTGTGGTTAAGGCTAAAGCAAAAAAAGAAGAGGTAGCGTCGAATTTAATGAAGCTTTATGATCCCAATAAAAAATTAGAAGCTTGGAATAATCTAGCATTACTATGATTGTCTCAGTTACTCATTGATTATGTTTAAAAAAAATTTTAATTTGCTGATTATATTGATTAAACTATTTACATTTTTTATGTCATTTTAATAAAGATATTTTGATACTAATATTTTGATATTTGTTATTTTAATTAAGTCATTTTGACACTTGTCATTTTAATGCAATGTTTTTTTAATCTTGTTATTTTGAAACAGTGTCAATTTGACACATTTATTTTAATAACTGGTATTTTGATAATTTACCCCCCAGATACCGGCTGAACCTCCACCGTTTTGTAACCTTGGTATACAGAACTTCGAATGACACTTCACTTTTAAACCTTTTTACTATTACCTTTGACTTACAAACCTCAAATTGAACTCGTCATTGAAAATAACTCTTGACTATTCATTAACCGTCCAATTAAGTCTCTGTTTACGCTTATCTTTTTTGTCTATCTTTTATATTTAGAAGGGGCTCTCTGACCGCTATATGAGACTCTGAATCTTTTCTTTTGGAGAAGCCTCATTACAGTATACTTACTAATCCTAACCTCTTGGGTTAAAAATTATAATCAGGGGTGAGTTTTTGATAGCTTGATGTAGGGTCTTGTCTTTTCTGATCTCTCTAAAAATGTAATTTTCATTCCTAAAAGCTTTCGGGGTCTACTAGAACGGCTTCGATCAGACACAGTACCAGTCTCTTCATATCGTTTTTTAGTTGAAGAGAGACATTTATAAGATACACCTTACAGCTTAGCTATCTCATTTTTGCTCTTTATCTCCACTTTTTAGCAGACCCACGATCTGCTATTTTAGATGGTAGGAAACATTTTTTTTATCAATTTCATGGCAAGATTAAGATTTTTTGATTATATTATTTTGAAAGTAGTAGTAGTTGTTTATTATATAAAATGGTACAAATGAATTCTAAGCTATGCAAAAACTGCAATTTATTACATATTTTAATAAAATTTTTTTAATTGTGTGCATTTTACAGAAAATTAAAATGTTTTAAACAAAAAATTAATTAATAATATACTTAAATCAAAATCAAGATAGTTGTACATTTTAAACAAAAAATTGCTTACAAACTTGCTTTAATTTAGATTTCCACCAATATTTTTGGTAAAAAATGTTTGCTTTAATCTGAATTTGAACCCGTTACTCCAAATGAGCCCTAGCCAAGAACGTTTAAAGATTCTTTTGCTATAAAGTCATTCAAACAAACGTTAAATTACACTTAGTGAGCAATAAACATTTTAAATAATTTTTAATTTTACTGGAAATGTCTAAAACTTGCTCTTGCTATGACGCATTCTGGCCGATTATTTTATAATTGTTCAGGATATATTCATAGATTTGATCATTTGTATCATTTGGTAAAAAAATTATTTTCTTTAAAATCTTTTACCATTGTTTTGACCATTCAAATAGACTTATGATTTCTCATTAAAAACATGAATCAGTTTTGTCATGGATTAAATTACCTACATTCGTATGACCAAATAGTAATTTACAAATATTATTGATGTTATTTATAGTAAAGTAGACCAAAATTCAAAAATTAACTTAAAATAGAAACATATTAAAAGATTTGAAGTGTTTAGCTTATTAATTGCATGGCTTTATAAAAAAATGAAAATCGAAAGTCAGGTTTGATTTTGACTTTCTGATCAATTCATTTAAAGATTTTAAAATACTCGCATCATAAATTTTCTTACTTTAACAATAAAATGTTGCTTAAGATTAAATTATTTTTTTCAAAAATTTAATTAAAAAACTCTTGTCTTGTCTTTTAGATAATTTAAATTAAATTAAATCCATTTAATTAAATTTTTATTTTTAAAAATCCAGCAGATAACCAATAAATCACGAAAGATGAAAATGAGCCTTACATTTCGTATATTTTTTTAAGTGATGAAATATAATGGTAATGTTTTCATTATCAAAAAAATATTTTCATTTCAATTAAAATAGCATTTTTGTATTCTAATTACAGGTTTTCTATTAAACTAAATATTCGAGAGATTGTTAACCCTTAAAATTTATTGAATTGTAAATATTCATCAAAGAAAAATAGTGTTTGTTATGTTAGAATATCAAAAAATTTTTTGATAAGGAAAAAATTCCAAAAATAAACAATCATCAATTTTTTGAACAAAAAATTTTGTTAATTAGGTACCTTTTTAATTGACTCCAGAAAAAATCCAAAAATTTTTAATAAATATTTTTTTAGAGTTCTTAAAAATATTTATTTAACAAATTTTTTTGCTTTTTACGAAATTTTTGAATTTAATAACTTATGATATTAATAAAAATTCTTTATAGATCAAAAGATTTAGATTTTTTGATTTGGCGGTCAATTTTTGATTAAATTCGTTGAAATTCATTAATAAAAAATTATACAAAATTAAATTAAATTATTTATATTTATTGCCTTATTTCTGTGAATCTAAAGAGTCTGAATAAACCGAGCATCAGCTTTTTAAAATCATGAAAGAACGAAAAAATGGATTTAAAAATTAAATTTAAGGAAAAAAAATACGAAAAAGATCGATAAAGAGAAAAAAATTTAAATTAACTGAAAAAGGTAATTATTTGCATTTAAAGAACTAAATTCAATAAGCTTAATTTTGATCAAACTTATTTTGAATTTTTAATTTAAAATTAAAACTCGCTAAAAAATTAACTTTTTAAATGTATAAATGTTTCTAGCAAAATATCCAAGAAAACTAATGTTCAAGCTTATCAAATTCATAGCATAAATTCGAAGCATTTGGTTTCAATTACCCATGACTCGAACACCTTGCTTAACATTGAATAATTTTTTTTGGTTTAATCGGTTAGCTTCTTTCCAGTAAAGAAAGTATTTATTGCTTTTGTTTGAAAATAAACTTGTATATATAATCTCATAGTGTGAATTATCATTTGATTTTTCCATTAATATTTTCCAATATATAAATCATATATAAGAAATACTCATAGCTAGCATGGATTTTTAGATTATCCAATTTATGTGTGAACAAAGGTTTGAGCTCGCGCGTGATTACCACTTGAGGATCCCCTTGAACAAAAGCTAAAATATCAATAATCAATTAGTAATTTAGAGATAGGTAAGAATGTCGAATTAAGAATCAGATTAAGAATTCGAGAACAAATAAGTCCCTAGTGAATAAATTTGATGAGAAAAACAATATATATATAAATATACCAAGTCTTGGATAACTTTTGAATTAACAGTTATTTTATTAAATACAAATTATCCGAAATCAAAATCTTAGGTATAGAACAAAAATAGTATAAATTGATTTATAATATTTATGTTTTAGCCCATAATCAAAGTAAATAGATTTAATGAACCCAATGCTAAAAATATTTCGATTCATTTTTCAATTCATACACACTAATCGAATAAGTCTAAATTTTTATTTTTTTCTCGAGTCTAGAGGCTTTTTGGTATTTTAAAAAAACTTTTTCATCAAAGCTTTTCAAACAGAGCCCATCGTAATTTTTTGAATAGCTCAATATAAAATAAACTATTAAAATAGCTTAATTTAGCGAAATGATGTTTTGTCAAAATTTTAAAATATTAGTTTTAATTAATTTTGAAACAATTTATTAAAAAATTAACATTTAATCAATATTTTATTTAATATCTAAAAAGAAAAGATGAGTAAAATTACGAATAAAATTACGTGGAAGACTAACTAAATTTTTGCATCCTAGTTTTGATAAATTTGAAAGCCTATAAAAATGGAACAAATTAAAATTCGATTTTTAGTGATATTTTAATTTGGTTGATTTTATTATGGACTTATAGATTTTTGTGTTTTTTTCATTTTAAATTAGGTATTGATATTTTAAATTTAAATTAATTAATTGTCAATAATGTGCAGATCTTTCTAGTTGTTAATAAAAAATAGTAAATATCCGAATAATTCTATATAACATTTATTATTAACAACACCGATCATGAAGTAAATTTTAGTCAGATTTGCTATTTAATTGTCTATTAAACGGATTAGACAAAGGAACAACCACAATTTTCTATAAAACCTGCGTTGACTTACGTGATAAAATCATTTTTCATAATTTCTTTTAGCTTTCCGAAAATAAAAATCAAATTTCAAAAATTAAAAAATAATTGTTAAATTGAAAAAAAATATTTTCTCAAAAAATTCATTTTAATCTCTCTATTTTGATATTAAAGAAGGCGAAACTATTTTGTTCTAAAAGAACAAACGCATTTAAATTATTTATGGCTGTTGAATTTTGTATTTTCAAAGTTTTTGCTTAAGATTAACATTAAAACTGTTTCAAGTGAACAAATTAACTGAATCAATTTAAAAAATTATAGATCTACAGTAAAGGCACGCAATTTTTACTGTCTATAGTATCTTTTTTTTCTCATATTTGACGCAGGCTTTTTGTCATTAATATTTAAAAGACTAAATAAATTTCCAATGCTTATTATAGTTATACTAAATTAAACATTGTGAAATTTTGTTTTCTTTGAGAAAATAAATGTTTTTTAGTATAAATAGAGGCTTGATTGCTTGAAGTTATTTATTCTGGTCCAATTTATTTTCATTTCGGACAATATTACCATAAGTCTTAGAATTAAATTTTATCTTGATTAGACCTTTAACTTCAGCTTAATTGGAAATTTTTTCTTCAAAAATATCGCATAAATGAGAAGATCATTAGAAAGACTTTTTTAATATTATTTTTAATTTAGAAAATATTCCCTTTCAATCTCAAACTCAGATATTACTTTACAATAAGATAAAAATGATAAATAAAACAGCTCAAAAAATACTTAAAAAAATTCGAGAGGTTTTAACTATAAATGAATTTCTAACTTTTTTATCAGAATTAACGAAACTATTTTCTATCAGAATAAACTCAACTGAGGGTGCATCTATTTGATAAAGTTAAGTTGAAAATTATTCTTTAATTTTTTTAAGCTTTGTCAGTGATTTTCCAGACTAAACCAAAAACATAATCTGCTGAGACCAAGGGCAAAATAATTCTTTTAAAAAATACCCTATGTGCAAAAAATAAAATTATGGTAATAAGTAATTGATATTTTATATCATTATCAAAAAAAATAAAAACTATTTATTTTGATTTCATCCAAAGTTTTAGATTAAATTAAATAGAAAAAACAGCATAGAAATATATATTCCAATGTAACTTACAAAAAAGATAAAGAAAATGAGATCTTAAAAGTGATGTAAACTGAGCAAGTCAGCTACTCAAATCTGATAAGCTTAAATTTAAAATAATTTAGAAATTTTTGTCTTTCAAGAGTTGAAGAATATTTGTATTTGGGTTCATTGTAATGTTTGTTTTTGGTTTAAAATTTTTATAAGATTAATACTATTTTTTCACAAATGACGTGTTTATTTTCGTTGATTTAATAAACTTTTTAAGGTTTTTAAGAATTTTTTCTTTGAATGTTTGTCAAATCATGTTTATTTTTTTAATTATTTATATATTATTTGTAAGCTTGATGAAAAATGCTGTTTTTTTCTAAATAAATATATTATTTTCTAACTATTTATAGCTTGTTAATTAAAATGAGCTTAGGTAAAATATTTCGTGTAGAAAAGACTTGGAACTTGCATTTCTAATTGGTTTTGATATCTTTTTAATTAAGAAATAACAAAAATTAGATTTAAAAAATAAGAACATTTAATTTTATTTTTTTTAAAAGAATTTATGATTATCTCTTAATCTTAAATAAGCATTTTAACTTCTAAAAATAGTTTAAAGATAAGATCTCAACTTCTGTGTATTATACACTCAAAAATTTCAAAGCTTTTATAGATATTACCCATAAAGTATTACTTAAAATTATTTCTTGTTAAACTTTAAATTTTTTTTATTTTTTTGAAATGTTCTTTTCACCGAATGATATGTAATAAAATTGTCAACTACTCTTTTTAGGAAAAAGATTTTTAAATTCTTCAAGTCGATTTATTGATAAAAATAAAATCTTTAGAATTCAATTAGTTCAATTTGCTATTGTTCATTAGATATTTTAGAGCAAACAACAGCTAGATAAATGATCATTCTCTGATTGTTTAAAAATTTTAAGTCCTTTAAGAAGTTGGCCTTGCTTGCAAATGAGACTTATCGGTTCCATTTTTTGATTCGGGTAAACTAAATTCTTTTTCATTACAGTTCCCTTTTTAGTTTTCAGATCAGCTATTTTTAGTATTTTTTATTATTTAATCTTATATGATATTGAAGACTAATAAATGGTTTTAACTTAAAGAAATAAACTTGAAAAATTCATGATTCCAATATCGAAACCAAATATCGTTGGTTTTTTCTCTTAATACCAAACTTCAATTAAAGAAAAATTCATTTAACAGTTTTATTTAATTTTCAAAGTGTAATTTAAAATTTATCATAATTTTAAAAATCTATAAACTATTGTAAATTTTACGACAAAAAAAAAAAATCGAAAATAAAATAAAACTCAATGAATTTTTTCTTATTAAATGTGTAAATCGGTTCTGCTATTCAGCTGATACATTCAACTTTTAACTTAAATCCAGCTTTTGAAAAATGTTTAAAAAAATGCATTTATTATTCTTTAGCCCTTATAAGCTAATTTTTGGTGATTCATTGAATTGAATACAGCTTGTAAAATTTTCAGTATCAATGTTGGACAATCAAAAGGTTAGGGGCAAAATATGAAGGTAGATTTTTTTAGCGTTATGATTTATTTCCTGAAGCATAAAATGACAAAATCTGCATTATCAGATTTTAATCTGAAAATTTATTCTGGTTATACATACAATGAATATTTAAACAATCAGTTTACTTGGAATTTTTATTTTATTTTAATTTGTTTTGATTTTATTTTTAATCTGAATGAGCTTTAGTTCGGCATAGATAAACAAATAAATAAAAATTAATGAATTTTGCACTTTGAAGAGTTTGTCTCAAAAGTGCCGCATTTTTTTCCAGCTATGAAAAAAAGAATTCAAAAGTACGCTAAATAAAAACTGCTTTACTAGAAACTGTAAATTTTGAATTTTTTAAATTTTGTTACGCATTTGTTGTTCCAAAATTCACATTAACAAATTAATTACTCAAATCCACATAAAATTAAGTTTGTCAAGTTCCAATTTTTTAAAATTAAATCAAATTTAAACCCTCTGATATTACATAAACGAGAAAAATTCTATGATTCTTAAATTTTTAAAGTTATAAATATTTAATTTATATTTTTGACTTAATTAACGAGAAACAAATACATTTTGGCTGGATAAATTGAGAGAAATTTTTTTCAGACGTAATTTTTCGATTGAAACTTATGGAAAAGCAGATAACTTCCTAGCAATTTTAAAATTTAAAAAAAGTTATAGAGTATTTTAACAAATAAGGCACGGAAGCGTAATAGTTGAAATTAGCGCCTAATTTTCTGAAAAAAAACATTTTATGATAGTACTAGCAGGGAAGGAAGAAACGCGCTCTAATGGCATATCGACAGCGAATCTGAATATTTTACAATATGATAATAAGCAGATATCCGATTCCCTAACTATTTTGATTGAAATCTAATGTTCATTCTCATATTTTAGGACAGACGAGTATGCTTTTTGATTTTATTAAGACCCCTACCTGCTTAATGTTAAAAGTTTTATGCAATTTATGCCTTCTTTTTTAGACTTTATAACTATCAAAAAAATAAAATAAGATATTTATATTCGTGTAGAATTTAACAAATCTATTAAATTTAATAAATCGAACTTTTTGAATGAAAAATAAAAAGCAAGCCTAAAATATCTATTTACTATGAAATTAAACGATAATGGTTGATATTTTTTTACAATGGTTAATTTTGCATTTGAAGTCAAATATTTATTACTTTTATTTTGAATAATCATTTATGGGGTTTAATTTTAAAATAATTTTCCAATTTAATAATGTTCATTTCGTTAACAAGAATTTTTTTTATTTTTGTTGAAGTTTTTTTAATAAATTTGTTTTTTCAAGTATAAGACTGAACGAATGGACCGAATTCATTTGAAAAATGCCTGGGAACACATCTTGAATTCTTTCAAAAAAATAAATAAACGAGTAGATAGTAAATAGTTTAAGTTCATTCAGCTAAGTGATAAATAAGTGAGAGTTTGTTTTTGTTTAATATTTTCAGCCTAAAAGTTTAAAAATCAAAAGATATCGTTATATTTATTTTTTTAGGTAGAAATTAAAAATTGATAAATTTTCAGCAAAATAAAGTTTCAACTAGATTTAGAATCAATTGGTTTATTTAGTATATAATTTATTGAAAAATACATTAAAATTAAATCGATGATTCTATTTATTACTGCAAATGGTTTAAATTAGCTGATTATAATTCGATCAATTTTTAGACAAGTCTTTAAAAATTTTTGGAATATTTACTTTCCATTTGTTTGAAAATAGTTCCAGATTGATTCAAATTTTTTTATCAATAATCATGAAAGTAAACAAAGGAAATAAAAAAAATATCTGAATCATTAATTGGAAATGTAGTTCAAACTTTGAAAAATACAACATATTTCTAGTCTTAGTAAAATAAAACATTTATGATATTTTATTTTGTGTAATAATTTTCCTTAAAATACTTAATATTTCTTTACCTTTAATTGGAAAATGATAATTTAGGGAGCCATTCACTTTAGTTTTTTTCAATAATTTATTGAATAAATAGGCTTTGAATATTTTTTTAATGTTAAAATATTAATTATTGATTATTTATTCTATTTAAAAATGTTCAATCTAAAACTTGAATTTTTGCTCGTATTTGCTACAGAGAAAAAAATATTATTTTAGTTCTCTATTTTTAAAAAGTAGATAAATAAAATATAAATTGCTATTTATTTTAAAATAGATCATTGAGTGGTATCTAAAATTAATGCCGTTTAAAATCTAATAAAATCATAGGGAAATAAGTAAACTTGGTAGAAATTCGAAATTAAATTTATTGATAAGGAATAACAATCGATAACATTAGTTTTTTTCTGTTTTAAATTGAATTAAGCTTAAAATCTTAAGAGAATATTTTTTAACCCGTGTATGATTTTTTTTAAAGGGCTATAAATTTTATTTTATTTTTTTTAAGATGAAGTTTTCCGGTATTCATAAATTTTATTCAGGAAATACAAAAAAAATATTCGAGTAATAAATGATTAGTATTACGTGATTCAAGCAACTATTTTAAATTTAAATATTAGATTTTTAGCATCTGAGTAGTTCTTTACAGACATCTAAAAATGAAAAAGAACTTAAAAAAAGCTTCATTAATTTAAATTTTTAACTGAAGTTCATATTTAAATAAAAAATATTTAATTCATCTTAGAGTTGTTTTCACGTTTAGACTAATTCGACATTATGAGTTTTCTTTCGATAGATTTTTTTAAGCATATTTCAAGTCGAGTTGTTGTGGAAAACTGTCTTAACAATCATGAGAATAATTTTAAAAGGAAATAGTGAAGTAAAAAAAGGAACATTTAATTAAAACGGAATTTAAATCCGGAATTTAATTATATTAATTCGATTTGAATGACAAAAAAACCAACTATTTGAAAAATAATTCCACTTATTTAACAAGTGTTCAAAAAAACTCAAATAAATGTTTTTTATTATTAGGCTTTAAATTAATTTTTAGTTAAAAACCACTATACTCAGTTATTTAAATATTAAAATAATTTGATAATTTTGATTTTTAAAATCATGTGAAGAGTGATGTGTAAAGTAAAATTTTTAGCATTGGTTGAAATTAATTTTTTTTCGAAAAATTGTAATCTAATAAAATAATATTTTAATTAAATTTTAGCTTAGATCAAATAAACTAAGAAAATGTATTGAGAATGTTTTAAAGTTCTAAGAAACTTTTTAATTTTTCATGAGCTAAATAACAAGATAAGTAAGAACCTGGAAAGTGTAGAAAAATTTTTGATTTATGGTGTTTGAAGATGTGAATTTTCTCTGTGCAAAAAAAATCATTATTTAATTTATTGACTATTTAGGTTAATGTTATAAAAATGTGAATGGTGGGAGGTCTATTATATTTTGAAAATCGACAGTTGATTCGGATTTTTCGGAAATGATCTAGTTACATCTGTATTCCATAGTTATTTTTCCCCAAAAAACAATGTCTAAATATTGTTCTAACTTGATTTTATGATCTGTTAAAAGACATTAAGAACAAATTTTTACTTATGATTTTCTTTAGTATTTTAATTAAAATAATTATTAAGAATTAGCTTGTTTAAAAGCGAAATAGAAATCTAATTAAGTAAGAGAACCAATTATGCTTTTAATCCCTTTGAAATTTTGTATTTTCACTAAATGAAGTTTAAATTTATTTTATTAATAGGTATTTGTTTTTTTCCAGGATTGGAATTTGTCAATAAATGTTTTACTGTTGAAATTCATTTGGGACCTGCAGAAACGATTTCACAAACAAGCTTCAAGCTCACACACTGAAATGATAAATCATTTAAAGACACTATGGTTCATATATTGTTTTATCATTTCAAAATAATTAGAGTAATTAATAAATTAGGAAAAATTCCTTGCTTATCGAAAAAAAATTTTTTCCAACTATCTGATTTTTTTTTTTATTTAATATGACAACATTTTCTTACCCTCATAACTAATTTGGTCAAAAGTTTGTTATAAGATTTCTTTTTTTTTTTTTTTACTAAATCGCATTAGACAAAATATAATTTTGTCAACTAAAATTTTAATAATTTTAAGAATACTAGGATTTTCGAAAGATTGAACTTTTATTTTATAATAATTAGTTTTTGAATAATTAAACTTAAAAAATACCCAATAGACATATAAGCGTCTATTTTCATGCTCCTTTGTTAAAGCCATATAAATAAAACAAATATTAAAGTCTGTTTTCTTTCCCATACATATTTATATGGCCTAATAAGAACATGAAAGAAAGGCTACTTGCAAGCTTATTTGATGGTTCGATAAAATTTTAGTTTTTAATAGGAATCTAATTATAAAATAATTGAAAGGGATTTTATTTAATTAGTTGAGGTTTTCAAATTTACTAATATTATTGAAATTAAACTAAATAAAGAATTTAATTGATTTAATTTATAACCACTTTAACATTTTAACAAAATTATTCTGTTTTTTTTTTAAATTTGCCGTTTTTTAATATAGTAGTAGTAGTAGTGTAAGCTGTAACACATAAAGTGTGAGTGCAGTTTACAACGCTGCACTTTGTCAGCTTGTGGTTTTGGTTATGGCCACATACTTCTTATGTTCATCAATTTCAGCTTCGGTAGACCGATCTCCTCCAAGTCTCCGAGGCCATATGTCGGTCAATTCTGGCTTTAAATTGGTTAACCTTATCCGCCTCTGCTATCTCCGAGGGTAACATATTCCAGGTGGTAGCGTTGCACTTCAGTAAAAAATTATCCCTCATGGGTGCGTTTACAAATTTTTCCCTTATTATCTGACTGTTGTGTCTTCTATTAGCTCCTACTGTGTCCCCTGTATTTCTTAGACCCAGTTCTACCTCTTCGAAACCTTTTGTGATTTTATAAATTTGTATCGAGTCCCCTATTTTCCTCCTAACCTCGAGACTTGTTAGTCCTAATTCTTTTAACCTTACTTCATATTCTAGACCTCTTAATTCAATGACCATTTTTGTCGCCCTTTTCTGAATACCCTCCAATTTTGATATATCCTTTTTTGACATAGAGTTCCACACAGCTGACGCGAACTCTAAATGCGCTCTTACGAAAGCTGGGTATAATATCTTGAAATATGCTGGATTTAATATATTTTAGATTTATTCATTAAACTTTTACTCACCTTTTCGATGAAATTTTTTGACCAGCATCATAAAGAAAAAGGTCAAATTTTTCGATTATTATCAGTTTTTTCCAAGAAATTTTAGTAGTTCTCTTGAAATGATAGATAAATTAATTTTGAAAATAATTTCTAGTTAGTGAAAATTAATAAAATATCTTTGGTCTTGAAACATATTATAATTTACCAAATTAAAAATTTTAATTGACACCTGATTTTTTTTATTGATTTTCTGATACTTTATTTGGTTTATAAATAAGATATACAATTACAGAATTAATTGATTAATAAAATGAATAATAAAAAATATGTGTCTCATCATTATTTCAGGCAAAAATAATGAAGGAAGAAGATATTGGGAATTATTTTTATTTTTAGCATGAATTTTTTAAATTTTAATTTAATTAATTGCATATTTATATTTTAAGACTAAAGTTTTAGTGATTCGAAATAATTAGTTTACTTATAAATGAATTTACTTGATCTTTCCAACTTAAATTATATTTTTTAAATGGAAGAAAGTGTTTATAAAAAAAGCCATTTCAAACGCTTTTTGTTGGCCGTCTTAAATTTTATTGTAAGTTAAAAATTAGAAAAATAATTTATAGAAAAAAAATGATTTTATTAACATATTTTTTTATTTTTGCTCTTAAAATTATTATTATTATTATTATATTTTATTTATTTGAGGGAAACCCTCAGGCTACTCAGAATGGAACAAAGTCCTTCTTTTTAGCCTAACGATTATTAAAAAGGATCAAAAATTGTTTAAATGTGTTTCAAGTAAAAATCTTAAAATTTATTTCAATTAAATTGTTGTTAAAAATGTTTATTTAACAAAAATTGTCATTCAGTTTATATTATTATTTTATATCAAGTATTTTTGCGTTTGACTGGGAAAAGAAAGGAGGCTAATTTAAAATTGAAAATAAAAAGTAGTGGTTTGAAGAAGATTTTATTTTCAGGTTGATAGAATAAAATTAGATTATGATTTTTACTAAAATTAAATTAAAAATTCTAGAGTTTTTGAGAAAAATTTATGTTTTGACAGAACACAAGATAGGCTTCTTTATACAATTATCAAAATATAAAAAGAACTTATATAAAATCGATAGATTTTAAATATTATTTTGAGATTTTGATTTTCCCAAAAAAAAATTCTTGTTTAAGAAAATTCATTTCAAAACTTTTAATTAAAATATGACAGATAAAAGAATCTAGAGAAAAGAGAATTGCGAAGAAATCAATTCGTATTATTCAAACTGAATGTATTAATGATACAATCAATAAGAAATAATTTTAAGCAAATCAAAAGCTTTTGTGTTTTTACATATTGAAATAATTTTTTTGGCATCAAAACCGATTATTTTTTCAAAATTTAAATCTTTTAAAGCTAATTCAATTAAACATGAATGGTTCCGATAAAACTAATAGATATTCTTTATTTCTTTTTAATATAAGTTTTAATTAAACATAAATAAATGGTTTAATATTACAAATTAGAAAAACATGGCTCGATCGATCTTATAAAGCCATTTTTATTTTTATAAAAAAGAAAAAAGTGAGGAGTTTCTATTTTAATTTTTAATAAAATATCCTTAATAATTATTTTAATTTTTCCGGATAAGATAAAAGAAGTCCTAAATTTCCCGCACGTTATTATTTTTTATCTTTCTGGTTTCATGAAAATCAATTTATTGTGAATCTTTATATGTATTTTTGAATATTGATAAGTTTTGAAACGAATAAGACAATCAATCATGTTTGACTAGAGTATAGTTTAATCTTGATTCATTTTGTCGAAATCACATTAAAATCATTCGAAAATGAAATTATCATTAGAAATATATATTAAAAACAAATTTTTATTACTTAGGTTAATTACTCGTAAAATTAGTAAATTCATTTTTTATTAGTCTTTTACAAAAAACAAATTTTAATTTATTTTTCATCATTTGATATCAGATGAGAATTTTTTGAAATAAGTATTCAGCAATTATAGTTAACAGAGTCTACAAACTAATCGATTTTTTTGATAAAAAATGCCTTAAAATTTAAATAATCTTAAGAATTTGCTCTTAGTTGTATAATTTAAATTTTGCAAGGCAATTTGAATTTACATAAAATTTAGAATCAGTTTTTACCAGATTGCTGTTTTTTTAGATTATTCAAAGCTTTTGTTTTAATCTTGTTTTATTTTCAATCTAACTTTCAAATCATTTAAAATTCAAATTCAAAAACACAAAATTTTCACCACTTCACCAAATCATTTCATTTTCCGATTTTTTCATATTTTAATGATTTTTGGTCATTCAAATCACAAAATAAAAGTTAAGAAAAGCTTATAAATTCACTTTTAGTTTAAATAAATTTTCAATTTTAAAAAGGTTAGACTACTTATTGAAGACAAGCATTTTCTGGCTTCCTATTTTAAATTTTTTTATCAAACTGAATCTAATGGAATTAATTATTAAATATATTCCTTTTTTTTTCTCATTTTTTATTCACAACACATAAAATGTGATGATTATACTTTTTTAATGATGAAAAAATATGGAAATTTTCTTTTAAATTATCTTTTAAACAAAAAGATTCTCGATTAAATTTCTAAATTTTTGTGTACAATTTTTTGTAAAAAATGAACACTGATTTCAAAAATGATATTTATAAATTAAAAAATATTTTTTTATTCAAATTTATAAAATTTGAAATTTTGGATTCTGAAAATTTAGAAATTAATAATTTAGTCTTTAATCAGATATATCAGTATTAGCTTGAAAGACCGAATAAATTTTTTTTTTAAAACAAAAAATTTTTCTACCCAACACAGCTTCAATATTTAAATATACATTGATATACTTGTTACAGATTTTTTTAAACATGATAAAAATATGAATAAGAATACTATTTTTAGATCTTTAGAAATTAAATTGATAAAGAAATTTTGATTTAAAATTTTTTTTTGATTGCCATAATAGAGTCTGTAGACAGCTAATTTAACATTCAAAAATTTAATTTTTCTTACACTGCGTTCCTTTAATCATGTTTTATTTTTTCGGGATAAAAAGCGATTTGTTTAATTTTTAGATTTTTAATTGATTTAAAGATAAATTCAGATAGTTGGAATATTTTTTTATAAAAATCTTTCAATGCTTTTTATGAAATAATCTTTGATATATTTGTTTTAGTTCTAATCAAACTGTCTTTTGCTCATCAATTTTCTTATTTCTTTTAGCTTAAGATCTAAAAAATATTATTATTTTTTATTTTTAAATTTAAGATTAAAAGAATTATTCTATCTGTCTTCTTAAATATAGAAATTACACATCAAAAACAAATTTTATCAGAAATACTTAATCTATCAATAACTCATCGTGAGTCTTGAATACTGATGCATTACTAAAATTGTTACGTATCATGCGTTTTAGCTTAACACATGCTCCAAAATGGTTCTTGATATGCTCCGATATACCAAAAAAGTTTTAGTTTTAGATGCTTTTGACTATTTTCTAACAGCAATCGTCATTTTTTACATTTCTTTGGGAAAAATTCAGTGTAATATCAATTTGTCGGCAAATATGGAACTTTCTCCCAAAGCCGATGAGTATTCTTTGGTTTTTAAACAATTTAATCAGACTGATGCAAAAAATTCTTACGCGATATATGGTTTCAACTACATTGGTTTTAATAATTCGGAAACGGCGAACCCAAGCGAGTCTGATCAGTCTTTACACTACTGGGCTCTTATTCTTCTCTTTTGTCCAATATCGACCATTTTTGGAAACATTTTAGTAGTTGTATCTGTTATAAAGGAAAAAAGTCTTCGAACTGTAACAAATTACTTTGTTGTTTCATTGGCCTTAGCAGACTTAACTGTAGCTGCTGCAGTAATGCCCTTTGCAGTATATTACGAAGTATATTTTGATAAAAAAAATATTAATACATTTTTTAATTTTATAAAAAAAGGTAACCAGAAAGTGGCATTTAACTAATATTGTTTGTGATGCGTGGGTCGCCTTAGACGTGATGGCTTCAACAGCATCGATTCTAAATTTGGTTGCAATTGCAATTGATAGGTAATTAAATTTAATATTAAGTGATCTCGATATTTTTAATTTAAAACCGAGTAAAAAG
>QEOQ01000022.1:442536-466439 GCA_010279815.1 Brachionus plicatilis
GAAACTTAGTTTTTTCTAAGCTTTATCATCAAGAATATTTAAAATTTAGTTTATTTAAAAAAAAAAATTAAATCAAGTTATTGATTAAAATTTTTTAAATGAATTGTTTAAAAAAATGTAAATTGAGCTGCAGATAAAAATATAAAAAATATTTCATATAAACTAAAATTGTTTGTTGATATTTTTTTAAAATAACATATAACATGGTATGATTTTGAATTTTTCCACTCTCAACATATCCATTTATAAATAATTTAGTGTTCATAAATTATTTATTCGTTTTAAAACTTATTTAAGCAATCTTTTAGAAATATAAAAATAGTAAAACAAAAAAGAAAAGAGTAAACAAATTAAATGCTCTGAAAAAAATTTTGCACTGTACGCATTTTTTTTAAAAAAATGATAAGTTGATTAAAATACATGATTCATATCGAATCATTTTATTTCACATTAGAATTTAATTTTTTCCTAAAAAAATTAAATATTCTTAATTACTCAAACTTGAATAATAATTAATTTCAATATGATTTAATAATAGTATTCAAATGTTTTTTTCAATCTATGAATAAAGTTCTGTGTTTCAGTCATTCAAGCAAAACCCCTAAACAGACTCTATAAAAATTAAAAAAAAATTTAGCATAATTTTACAATGAGCTATTTCAACACATTTCACGGATTTAATCAACCCTATTACAGTTTTAATGCAATCCAATACGGTACAAGTCCTATTCTGGAAACATACGACCAAAATGTAAATTCATTCGGTACTTACGTGAACACACATGGATTTTTCTATCAAAATTTTGATCCCCAATCCTCAAAATCGCAACTTAAGGACACATTTAGTCGTTTTTCATCCTTAAAAAATTCAGCTCAAAGTTACATAAATTCCATCTATAACCATGTGTATCCCAATTTAAGTAATCAATCCTCTAGAATTTTAAAAAAAGAAAACGAAGATGAAAACAAGACTTCAATGTCTGAAAATGAATCATTCACAGACCATGTTCCCAGGAGACATTGTTCGCTTGAAAATTTGATAAATCTAACTAAAAATAGAATTTTAAGTAGGCATAGACGTTCAATTTCAACCGATAGCACAATTTACCACGATGAAAAATTTGACACAATGCCCTATTCTATAAAATTGCGGAATAGATACAGAACCTACAGTTCGGATGATCATCTAGCCAGAAGAGGAGCAAATGTTGAACTGTCTGTAAAGAACATTCTCCTTCCTGAAGTGGTTATTAAAAATATAAGATACAATCGACCCGAAGAAGCATTAAAAAAATTGTCCAACCTCATCAATTCTGGTCACGAAACAACAACAATTGATGGTTAAAAATTGGCTTTTAAAATAGATATTTCCAAAAATTTAATAAAAATTAAAAATTATCTAACTTTTTTCTTACTCTTTTTATAAGTTGTCCAAATTCTAACTAGCTATTTTAAAATCATTGAAGTGAAAAAATAATAATAAGAGAATTAATTTTATGCAATTGTGTCATTAGAATTCAATTTTAGCTTATGAAATTAAAAAAGATTTATTTGAATTTTTTTCCATATTGAATAGACCAAATGTTTTCAAGAAAAAAAAAGTCTTATGTCTTCAACGAAACCTTATCGCCTGAGATGCTGAGCCAGTCCAAAGAATCTTCAGATGCTAAAAAAAATTATTTTTTAAAAAGGGAAAAGCAAAACATCAACAGCACCAGCTACATTTATGAGACCGGTACTCGGCTGAAGAAAAGTGCCATTAAATTGAGATCAAAAAGCCGGTCTGCTTTGGACGAAGAAGATGAAGACAATTATTTTAGAGAAAAAAACGATGAAAAATTTGGTGAAAGATTAAGAGAAAAAACGTCAAATTTAAGAAAAAAACTTTTAGGCCATTCAAAAAGTCAATTAAATCAGGAAACACCAAATTATGACCAAGCAACATCCAATTTTGACTTGAATTTTTCCACTGAACTACTTGATCTGCCAAATGATTCGAATGACCAAGAAAACGATTCGAATTTGAAATCTAATAGCTCAAAATCAACACTTTTTGTAAAATTTTTTCAAAAGTCCGAAAGCCAGCCTGTCTCAAGAAAAAATTCAGAAAATGATGTAAGTTCTAAGATCAATTTTTTTTTTTCAAAAAGAAAATCAAAAAAATTTAAAAATTGTATGAGTCATTTAAGTTTTTATTTGAAGAAAAATTTGTCGAGTTCAAAGCTTACACGAATGAGTTTGCCATCTAAATTCGCCAAAAATGGCACATTTAGTAATTTATCCGAATCAAGTGGATATTTTGGAGTAATCACATGAATAAAATTTGTAGGGTTATCATCATAATGTTATTTTTTTTAGATATTGGATAATTTTAAATTGTTCGATTTTATAGATGATGAAGATTTAGGTATTTAAAAAAAATTAATTTTTAAAGAATAGTATTTGTTAATTTTTGCATTAAGAAAAATATGTAAAACCTAATTCGGTTATTTTGTGGTCCGGTCAAAAAACAGTTATTGACTCTGGATTATTATCTCAAATGAACAAAAAAGAAATAGAGCTGCAAGAAAGATGGTTCGAAATATATACTTCAGAAATATCCTATTACAAATCACTTAAAATATTAGACCAAATAATCTTGACTGCTTTTGAAAAAAATCTTAAAATTCAGGATTTTAATCTAGTGTTGATAACAAACTTAAAAGAAATTATATCTATATCAGAAAAGTAATATTAATATCGAAATTTTTGAAAATTTTTTATTTACTCTTTCAGGGTGATTTTGGCACTGAATGCAAGAATAAAAAGCTCTTTGATAATCGAGAATCTGTTCGATATTCTTAAAGAGGCCATAATGGATGAAAAATTTCAAAAAGCATACATTGAGTATGCTGGAGAGAAAAGTACCCAGAAGGAAAACTATGATAATTTAAGGTTTGAAAGAAAAATTATTAAAAAAAAAAAGAAAAACTCTATTTTTTAGAAAAAATAACAAAAAATTTGACTATGTAATTCAAAAATTGAGCTACAATCCGATTCTTGAAGGAAAAGATGTTCAAACATATTTTATTAAGCCGATTCAGCGCCTTTCCAGGTACAAATTGCTCGCCGATGCTATTTTGACCATTCTTCCGAAAGATTCGCCTCATATTGAGGAAGGTAAAAATCTGTCCATTTTAATGAACAAGGTAGCAAAAATAATCGTATTCACCTAATCTAGTTTACAAAAATTGTATTTTAGATCCTGAAAAAAGCTAACAGAAAAGCAGCTGAGACGCTGAATTTTTCTGAGGCCGTCAAGCTTCTACTCTTATTAAAATTTCAAAATAACGAAATAGTAATTGTAAAATATTTTATTCAACTAAAATTTTTTTCTTTTTTTTTTACAGAAGTTACATCAGCTTTTTCAAAACAGAGAATTAATTTATCACAACGATTTGTTGTCTGTAAAGTGTGTATTTATGATTAAAAAAGAGGACTTACAAAGCAGCTTAAAAAGAAACAAAAACTCTGAAAGCCAAAGTCAACAATTTTCTATGTATCACGTAATTTTATTGACAGATTTGCTTTTTATATGCAAAAAAGAAGAGTAAGTAGAGGATAAATTTAAAAATCAATTAAATTACAAAAATTATAAAATTTGCAGAAGTCAAGGAGGGTCATTTTTTTACAAAGTGGTGCTTAAAGCTGACAAGAGCCAGGTTCATTTGGAGATGTGTGAATGGGAAGAATTGAATGATGATGGATCTAATCAAGAAAATAAAGAATCAGCTTCAAGGCTTTATTTATTAATATTTACGATTCAAGAAAATGTCCGTGCCAGCACTATTGCTAGAATGTTAAACAAAAAATATTTGTTTGTCTGCTCGAAGTATTTTATTTAAATGAATTTTAGCTTGAAACAAGCTCAATTTGAATTTTTAGACAAGAAGGCGAAATTTGGCTAAAGCATTTTGAAAATTATTGTTCAAATTTTGAAAGAGAAAGTGATGAAGAAGAGAATTTCACTTGAATCCCAAAAATCAGATAAAATAAGCCGGTGAATTTTTTTTATCTCAACTTTTAATTGTTTCCCAGATTATGATTAAATTTCTGATAAATAAATACTCAAATTATCATTTTTTTTAAGAAACATTTCGATGAATTAGATTTATATTGAATATAAATTTTTAAAATTTTTAGTCATTCACTTGAAATTAAATTCTATCACAAACTGGAAATTATATATACAATTAGGTAAATCAATGCATTTTGAAATCGAATATTAGTAATTTAACGAATCTTTATTACATAAAAAAATTATTTATAAAATAGTCCTAAATAATTTTTTTAAATTTAAATTAAAAACCAAAGTTTACATAATAAAACATGCATCGTTTATATGCTTCTTATTTTTAATCATTGGATTAATGTAAAAATTACTTTCTACAGCATCATCATTATATGAGCTTTCATCTTGATCGTTGTTTCTTTCATCGATAAAGTTAATCCAATCGATGGCTATTGCTTCATCATTATCAAAAAAAGCCTCTGACTGGGACTAAATAACAAAAATTTGAATAAAAAAATATAAATAAAAAAAATACAAATTTTACAATGTTTTCTTTATCCTCATTTAGATCACTTTAAAATTAAAATTAATTTAGAATAATGAATTTCAATTTTTAAAATACGTTGTTTCGATGACTTTCTCTGTGTAAATTCGAAGCATAAAATCACATTCTCGATCTTGGTCATAAGTGCTCGGGATAATTAAATAATTTCCCGGATTAACCCTGAATCTTTTTGTCACCTCTCTAGAATTAATGTAGCTTCCTGATGAGCCAACTCTTTCTAGCTGATTGGCGTATAATTTAACTCGACAATCATTGAAATTATCGATGTCCAAACTATTAATTATTCTAAAAAACCTAAATTGAATGTACTCCTCGTTTGTGTCATCACCGGTAGTAATTCTTTTCAATCTAGTATCTTTTTGCATTAATGAAATGATTACAGTGCACATGTTTTCATCATCATCTTGATCAACATCTTCAAGTGATATTATAAACTGAGGATTCATCCAAAATTTAGCTAAATTTAAATATAACTTAGTACCAATTAATTCATGTTGATATTTACTTTGATTTAATGAACCACATCCACCTGCTGAAAATCCTGTTTTCCATTCCGATTGATATGTTGTACATATCCAGGTTAAGTCCGAATCCTTATTTGTAGCTGATAGAAAGTTTTTCTTAATATCTTTAATTAAAATTTTACATCATCTGCTTGAAATTGTTCTTCACTAAAGCTTTCTAGATTCAAATGACAAAATTGAACCAAATGCCAATTGTTGATAAAATCTTCAAAACTCATCCTAGTTTATTTTAATTTGCATTTTTTAATTGTAAATATCTAAGAAAAATTACCAGAATTCTCCATCAGCGCATCTGCAAAATTCAAGCTCTTCCATTTTTTCTTCGCTTAGGCTATACCATTCCGGCGAACTTTCAGACTCATAGATATTTAAATATTTAAAAAAAAAATTTAAAATTACTTATCACACCTTGAATAAAATTTAATCAAAAAAATATTAAAATAGTTATAAATTATTACCATGCGCCACGCCATTCTACATTATTTCCCCTAGAAAAAAATAATTTAATCTAGTATAAAAATTTCTTTAATTTTTCGACAAAATAGAAATTTTTTATTTAAAAATTGAGCTTGAATGAATCGATGCTATTTTTTCCAAAATTAAACAAAAATAGCTTAATTTAAAATGTTTTGTATTTGTGATTAGAGAAAATCTGATACTAATACAGATTAATTAATAGATTAAAGAAATTAATTAAAGTTTAAAAAAAATTTCAAAAATAATCGACAAATTTTACCATGGATTTCGAATTCTAATCAGCTTTTTAACACTTTCATACCGATCTTCGACAATCATTAGATTTGTCACAGCATAAGCATCTAAAATAGTTTAAAATAAACATTTACTTTAAAAAAATTTGTAAAATATTACGGCCCTTAACTAGCCCATTGTATTGAACAGCTTCTCTTGTATAATTATCAGCCTAAACAATTTATTTACATTCAAATAATCCTGTATATGTAAGTTCTTAAAGTTTTACATTGATACTGCAACTAATTATTGAGCCTTTATCAAAACTTTGCTTTAGAATATTCCAAAAGTTTGCTTTTTCTTTGAATGACATTTGTTTCAGATCTCAAAAATTAAATAAATTTAAGAATTTATTTTCGTTTTCTTAATTACCAATGCATTCAGGTACACCGCCTTAAAATAAAGAAATTTTTATTTCATGACTTAAGATTGACTATGAAATTTTTACCTGACATATCCACAAGGGCGTCGTAAGTTTGACCTGCATCTAGGTTTTCATAAGACCCATAGAGTCTAAGAAAAATGTATTTTTAATGAAAACTTAATAAAAATTTTTACTTTGCATATGCTTTTTCCTTTAAATTAGAAACTAAAGATTGAAAAAAATATATTTAAATTATACAAAAAGGGGTCCCCATAACTCATTAGGTTCTTGCTTATTTGAACAAAAAACAAAACCTCCATCCGAATAAAATGGCAAACGATCATCAACCACAACGTCAACCCATTCACCGTAAAGCCAGAATCGGAAGTGGAAAATTCCTTGAAAATTTTAACACTGAAAATATTTCCTATTTTAAAACTAACAAACCTGAATAACTTTCATCAAAATTTTGATCAGGTGGAACCAATTTGGTAAACAACTTGGAAGATTGCATGATTCCGACACAAGCTATTAAAGCAGATAACATTTTTAACAAAAATTTACGCATTTAATTAATACCAGCTATGAACCTTTTAATAAAAATATTAAGTTCAACAAGAAAAATTATTTGAAAACTGACCAGCAGTTTCCTAAATTTCCTTGATCCATATCGCACCGACCAAAACCATTCACTACAAATTTGGGATTCTCAATCACTTCCTGAAAATTTTATTTTTTTTAAATTACAAGTCTTCTTCATAATTACTTTAGGTCTTAACCAAACAATATCATCTGGACAATCTTTAGAATGATAAAGACTTTCTTTTATGGCAGGGAAAAAAGGATCCTCAAATAAAAAGTTCTCGTTATGAATTGATTTCAATTCATGATAATTTTGATCCTTGAAGGCCTTAATTGGATGAACCTTTAATCCATAAATTAGATTTATTTTTAAAAAAATGAAAATATTG
Source organism: Brachionus plicatilis (assembly GCA_010279815.1). Lineage (NCBI taxonomy): Eukaryota > Metazoa > Rotifera > Eurotatoria > Ploima > Brachionidae > Brachionus > Brachionus plicatilis. Next base: position 449,762 of record QEOQ01000022.1, read on the forward strand.
TACATCAAGTGATATCCCTTTTCTAAAAACCATCTTTAAAAATTTCAAAATTTCAAATTAATTCAGAAATTTTCTTATAGCAATTTAAAATACTAGTTTGATAAGTTTTTTTTATTTTTGATGATAAGAGCAAAGAGAAATTGTGTATTTAAAAGAATATTCTTTGGATCTTGTTTAATGATCTTTGTTTTATTTTTTGTATTTGAAGTCAAAATTTAAAATTCAAATTTCAAAATTTATTTTTCAACTAACAAAAAAAATACTAAAAAAGACCATTAGGAAAACTTTTTGAATGACTATATTTGTACACATTGGAACGATTGAAAATACGTGACTTGGAAGACAGTCGTCTTGGAGGGCAGCAGTCTGGGCCGCAACTATCTTCACAATCTGAACAATCAGGATCGTATCTATTACAAATGCTACAATCTGGTCCGCAACGAGAAGAACAATTTGAATTACAAATATCACAATTTGGACCACAATCGGAAGCATATCGCCTGTATCTACTTCTGTTATAGGGTATCTCATTTCGTTGGATCATTTCGGGAATATAGCGTTCGTAGACTCTTTGATAAAATTTTTCATCTGGATAAACAACTTGACCATCAATGAGATTTATTCGTTTATATCCAAATGGAGTGGCGTTTGTAGAGCCCATTGTGTAAAAGCTTACTTGGAAAGTTTCTTGAAAAATTTACCAAATTCATTAAACAAGTCTTTTTAAATCAAACATTTGAATGCTATTTTTTCAAACCAAACAAACAATCACTTGAGCGTGGTAAATCAACATTTATTCGATCTTACTAAATGGCAATAGTTTTCCTATTTTATAGTTTGATGCTTTTTCAAATGGCTGCTAGATGATAGATTGTATTTAATTATGGAAAATATTTTCTAAATAATTTATTTAAAAATCAGATAAATTAAAAAAAAACATGTGTTTTGTTGATAAAATATTTTCTTATCTATAAATTCCTATTCTTCATTAAATGGATAGAATTTATGATCCTTCAAAGACTCAACGCTATACACTCTATAATTTTGCTCCAATTTTTTGATGTCTTGCATGTCTTGTTCGGACAATTCAAAATCGAATATCTTGTCAAAATAAATTTATGAAATTTTTTACTTTTCACTAAAATTAAGCATACCTGAACATTTTGAACCATTCTTTGAGGATTAGAACTTTTTGGTAGAACCACAATGTTTCGTTGAATGCACCATCTAAGACAAATTTGAGCTGGTGTTTTTCCGTACTTCTTACCGATGTTGACAATGACTGGATTTTCTAAAACTATTGGCAAGTCGGGTCTATTTCTTAATTAAAAAAAAAATAGAAAACTTTAAAAATAAAAAGTAAATTTTACGTTGATTTTTGAGAACCTCCTAAAGGCCCATAAGCCGAGACCACAACACCATTTTTTTGACAAAATTCAACTAGCTTATCATTTTGTAAGTAAGGAGTTACTTCAATCTGGTTGTTTACCGGCTTTATTTCACAATTGTCCAGCACATCTTGAAGTTGCTTGATATTGAAATTACTCACACCAATGCTTTTCGCTTTTCCTTCCTTCAAAAATTCTTCTAATGCCTTGTGAATGGAATAGCAAAAAAATATTCACAAATTATTTCAAATAAGTACTCGATATGTTTCTAAATAATGAACATCAGAATAAAGTCTATTTCCTTGCTCATCTTTTGGAAAAGGTCCCATACCAAGATTTTCCTTAAATATTCTAAGTTAATTGTCTAATCAAAAATGGCAGCCTTTCTTTCTACCGAAAAACCCATCGGCCAGTGAACTAATAACAGATCAACATAAGAAGTTCCCAAATTGGCCAAAATTTCATTTAAGCATTGCCTCGCAGCTTCGCGTGAATGAAAAGTGTTCCAAATTTTGCTTATTTTTTTCAAGATAATTTTTTATTCAAATGAGCTCTAGTAAAATTCTTACCTGACAATAAACAAATCTTCTCTTTTCAAGTCTCCATTAGATTCTTGAATAACTTCTTTAATTGCCTCACCTATAGCATCCTCAATGTCGTACAGCCAAGCACCATCTAAATGACGATATCCACTTTTGATGGCGTATTTGACTGCTTCCTTGAAAGATTTTTTGTCATCGGCGTTCTTGGAGAAAAATCAATTAATTTGAAAAATATTTTTTTTTAGATAAATTTGCTACTCGAAAAGTTCCAAGACCAACAAGAGGAAATTCAATTCCGTTATTAAGAGAAATATTTTTTATTTCTATTTTTTCCATTTTTTCCTTACCTAGCGGTTTTGTTCAAAGCTGACTAAAATACTATCATTTTTTTATGTAAAATTTTTTTTTCAATTGCATTTTAAACTTAACATTTTACAATTAAAAAAAAATTTTTCCAAAATAACAATTTAATTGATTTAAAAGGAACTAATTTAAACTTGAATTCCATTTCGGTTAATTAAAGCTAAATTTTCTGTATGAATATCTAGGAAAAATATGTTTTTGCTGCACTCAGAATGTAAAGGTTTTCAAGACGAAACTTCAAGTATCCATGGAAACTGTATTTTGGTATATTTCTATTCTCAATACTAAATGAAGATCACAAAATTTAAAATTGAATTTTAAGTTTTAGAATGGCAAAATTTGTAATCGCTGGTAAGCTGTTTAATCAAAAATTTAAAATTTAAAATGTTGATTTGAATTTATTAGGAAAAGCAAATTGTCCTCATTTTGCCAAGGCTGAATTACTAGGAGACGAGCTTACCTTAAACCTTCCAGGTTTTAGGGTTCATAAAATTCCAGTAGACCCGAACCAGTGGGATGTAAGATATTAAAATAAAAAATTCCAAAATTGAATTTTAAATCTTGGCCTCTCAAGACATGGTTGCAAAATTTGTGCCAAAAAAACAATTGGAAACATTCTAAATCGCCAATTATTTGGCGTGAACTGCTTGATCGAGGTGGCAAAGGCATCCTTTTAGGCGATGCAAACGCATTTCAGGAATACGCCTTGAACTACTATGGAGTTAAAAGTGAGCTCACCAGCAATGATTTGACAAAGATTGGCTCAGAGAACGAAAATACGTTCCAAATTGTGGAACAGGAGCATAAACAAGTCTTAGCTTCTATAAATCCCTTCAACCTTACAATTTCCAATCCAGAAAGTCCGGCACTTTACTACATTATAAACGAAATACTGAATGAAAACTTGTTTTCCAAAGATGTTTTTATTCGATTGTACACCAAAAATCGAACTAAAAACATCGATGGAATTTCAATGGAAATCGAAGACCTTGCTAGCCCGCATCTAAGAAGCATCAAAGTTGTCCAAGACCCTGCAGAGGCATTTAAAGAGTGCGACTTTGCAATTATTTTAGACGAATTGGACGAGTCAATTGGCAAAGATGAGGAAACAAACTTGGAAAAATTCAACAATCCTTACATTAGTTTGGCCAAGGACATAGACCAAAATGCCAAGCCGACATGCAAAATTCTTATTTCACCATTTGGTTCACGGAATGAAACCTGTGCGCTGGTCAATTTGGTCAGCAAGTGTCTGAAGAGAATTAATCCGAAAAAATATTTGATCGGCAATTCAATGTGTGACGAAATGACGGCCAAAGCTGTCCTTGCCCATCGTCTAAGAATAAATCCTGCTTATGTAAGCAATGTGATTGTAATGGGCCAAAATATTTCCGACTCGTTCTACCTGGACCTGACATATGCGCGAGTTACCGATTTTGATGGAGCTGTTTGGGCCAAGACAGGCACACATTGGCTCAATTTAATAAGCATGGTAGCTGACAAACAATGGATAAATAAAGATTTCATGGGCTTAGTTTTAGACAGAGGTACTTGTTTGATTAGGGGAATTGACTTTTTTATTTTTAAATGCTTATTGGGTTTTAGAGAACAGTGTGAGTCAAATGCTAAGCCGAAAATCAATTTTGGTTTTTGCTCAGTCAATAGTTAAATTGATTAAATTGTGGAATCTTTCTCACAAAAATGACACTTCTTTATATTCAGCGATTGTGTATGCGAAAGGAAATTACGGCATTAATGAAGATATATTTCTATCAATTCCTGTCAAGTTTGAGAACGGTTCCTATTTTTGTATAAAAAATTTCAAAATAAGTGACCAAACTGGGTCCGTACTCGAAGAAATTACCGCTGTAAGTCACTTTTAGCAGCTTTTGTATATAATTTAATTGATTTTTTCTTATCGAAGGATACTATAACAAGAATTTCAAAAAAATTTATTGAAGACTATTACGTGAAAAATGGTTATGACGTCAAATTAGTAACACCCAAAGTGGTCTATTAGACTAAAAGCTGTCTATTAGATTTTTATTTTTTGTTTTTTTTAAACTTATAAAATAAATCATATCAAAATCGAGTTTTAATTGGATTTTATTTAATTAATTTTTCAATATTAAAACATTAGGTTTTGTGAAGTTCAGTACAAAAGAACATTAAAGCTTAAAATTATTTCTGTAAATGCAACATTGTGCAACATACATAGTTGCATCAACTATCAAAGTCTGCTTAAATCTGCAAATTTAGCAGAAATTACATTATATTGTATTTTGCAGAGATTATGCCCATCATTAGCAGACTTTGGTAATTGATGCAACTATGTATATTGCACAATGTTGCATTTACAGAACTAATTTTAAGCTTTAAGAAAAAAAAATTTCCAATTTTTTGTCATTTTTTTTTGTTCTTTTTTATTATTTTTTACTGAATTTCACAACAGATTATGCAATAAAAAAAAATTATTTTAAAATGTATGTATTTAAAAATATCTAAAATATTCTTAGAGTATTAAAAATATAAAGGAAGCTGAGTTAGTTGGGAAGCTGTCCTGATGATAATGGAAACTGGGTTAAAAAATTAAAATTTTAATAAATGATGCATGTAGTGAACACGTTAAAATAGGGTATTTTTACTTCGAAAATTTCCTTTTTTTGGCCGCATTAAATTGGCAAATTATAAAAACTAGAAGGTTCAGAAGTCTTTAATACTCCCCTTTTTATGAAAACCTTGATAAAAAACTATTGGAAGTGATTAATAAAAAATACTTCGCTCTTTTAGTAAAAAATTTAAATTATAATGTTTTTTTTAAATCTCTTTTTAAATCACCCTAAATAAAGATATTTTTTTCCTAATAATTGTTAGGTATTGAATGTTTTTCAGCTCAATTCAAATGAAAAATATTTGAAAAAAATTAATTTATCTGTTCGTTTTTCATTAGTTTATATAAAATGGTTAAGCAAACATTTGATATTGATAAATTGTAATTAAAAAGATTGAATGAATAAAGATAGTAAAAAGTTTTTTTTAATTTAATATCGGAATTATAAAGATTTCGATAATAAAGATAAAAAATTTTGGGGTCTACCCGGTTTTGTTATCAGTTGATAACATTTTTTGTTATCATAGGCCATCTCCCCGGTTTTGTTATCAAGGCTGATAACAAAAACGTTATCATTACAAAATGTTATCAATAATGATAACATAATTTTATTTTTGATAACATAATTCAATTTTTGATAACATAAAATAAGTTAACAAAATTAATATTTTAAAGGACAAAACAAAAACTTTATTAGCTATTTAAATTAGCTTTTGTAATTCTAATGACTTTGCAAAAAATTGGGAAACTTTGAAAATTTATTGAAAAAAAAATTCAATTTATAAAATGGAAAAAATTGACATTAACATTAACTTATTAAATAAAATTTTTTGACACTTAAAAAATGATTATAATTTTATATTGATAACATAATTTTTTTTTTGATAACATAATTTACTTTTTGATAACATTTTTTCATAAAATTTTATATTTTATTTTTTTTGATAACGTTTTGTAATGATAACGTTTTTGTTATCAGCCTTGATAACAAAACCGGGGAGATGGCTTATGATAACAAAAAATGTTATCAACTGATAACTAAACCGGGTAGACCCAAATTTTGGTTTTAAAGTGTCAATTAGATTTATGAATTTTTTAATTATTTTTGATTTTAAAATCAAGACTTTAGTTTCGATTAAGTCTTATGGATGGTATTGTGAATGTTAATTTGATCAAATTTAAAGTTTTAGATTTTATAATTAATAAAACACTACATTTTTGTATTCATTTATCATTTAATTTACTTATTTATTTTTTAAAAGAATCATTATTGATAAAAATTTCTACTATCATTAACCGTTTTGAGTATATATCAAAAGGTAAGCATAAAAAACACTGAAATAATTTATGGCTTGACAAAGAAAAGATTTAAAATTTCTAATGTTCAAAAATTGAATTTTTTAAATATTTTTCAAATAATTGGCTTTTAGCTATTAAAAGAATTTTAACGATTAATTCTATTTTTATAAAATTCCACAGTAAAGAACTCCAAAATTCCAATTTTAAAATATTCATTTTAGCATTCACAGGCAAAATTGTTCTTGAATAGTTAATTTTAGATACTTAAAAATGTATTCCTAAATATAGTTATCATTCAGCTTAATTGTATTTAAAAGAATTTAGAACGATATGAAAGAATCAATTATAATTTATTTCAAAGAATAAAGATTTTATATTAAAAAACACAAAAAATTCAACCATGTCTTCGGAACAACAACAACAGCAACAAAAAAGTCAAGCACAGCATCAAAGCCAACCAACTCAAGCTCGCCAAGGCATTTCAGATCCGACCATTCAATTGTTCAATCGCCTAGTGGCAAAACAAACCCATTGTCTTCTGGGAAGAACTGGTGTTAAAGTCAGCCGAATTTGTCTTGGTTCATTGAATTTTGGAAAAATTGACAGCAATTTCGGAGAACGTCCAGGGCAATTGAGCGAGCAAGAGGCTCATAAAATTTTGGACAGATTTGTTGAATTGGGAGGAAACTGCATTGACACTGCCGACTTTTTCCCATGGTTTGGCTCAAGCACTGGCGAAGCCGAAACCATAATTGGTAATTGGCTTCAAAAGTATTTTTTTAAATTAATTAACAAAGCAAAAATTTTTAATCATTTATTTACAGACAAAATCGAGAAAGAATTTTTTTGATCACCAAAATAAGAATGCCGACCGATCCAGATAATGTCAACTCCGGTGGTTTGTCACGAAACCATATTTTCAATTCAGTTCATAGTTCGTTGAAAAGACTCCAAACCAATTACATCGATATGTTCATTTTGAATGGTTTTGATCCAACTGTCAATTTGTATGAGACTGTTCGACACTTGGACGACTTGATTGAACATGACAAAATAAGATACATAGGTGTTTGTGACTTCAAGGGATGGCAACTACAAAAATTCATTGATGCCTCAAAGTTGTTTATTTTAATTTTTAAAAATTAAATTTTAAAATTTTATGATTTAAGAGTTCTAAATTTGCACAAATGTGTTTGCTATATGGGAGAGTATAACTTGTTAACCCGTGGTTGTGAATGGGAAATAATGGATATATGCAAGAACGAGAGAATCGGATTCTTTGCTTACTCACCCTTCAAATAGTAGGATCAAAATATTCTTTAGGAAAAAAAAATTTTACTTTATTTTATTTTTAGTGGCTTCTTGACTAGTAGATGTTCGGAAGAAAATTTGCCAGAAGATTCCAGAATAAGAGCAGCTAGTGAACATCCGAGTTTAGCAGTAATGGCTGAATCATATGACGAAATGAAGAAAAATCCATCCTTCAATAATGTTTTAAATTGCTGTCAAAGTATTGCTCAAAAACGAAACTTGTCCTGCGCACAAGTTTGTATCTTGTGGGCGCTGCAAAAGGGCTTTATTACTTCTATTGTTGTTGGCTGTAATTCTGTAAAAGAATTGGAAGAAGACATGTCATGTTTGACTGAAAACTGTTCTTTGAGCCAGCAAGAAATGGAGCAATTGGAAGAGGCTTCTTGCTATAGAGTTCAATATCCGTACAACATTAATCTATCATCAATTGCTGGAGTTAGAGAAATTGAAGCATCTGAATGCTGTGGGTTTGAGCAATTGTCATTGACATCGCCGGAAAGAACATATCAAGCAACAAAACCATCTGAAACACTTCATGAGGCCAAAGGACAATACTTTCCCGAACAAGAGTCTCTAAAAGAACCTCAAGTGCGAACGGTTGAGCAAAAAACAATCAGTTAAAACTTTGAATCTAAAATTAATTAATTAAAATTATTTTCTAACTTACAATAAATAAGCAGTAATTATTTGTTTATTTCATTATTTGATAATACACCCAAATCGTGGCTAGTTACTTAATACATTGAGAAATTATTTTTAAATTAAAATTCAAAATAAAACACTTCATATTAGACTAATAATAAATGAATTCAGGTTTTAAAATATCTAAGTCATTTAAATCTAATAGTAGTAATTATACTTTAGCAATCATAAAACTACTAAATAATAAAATTTAATTTAATTTTTATTCATGCCCTTCACGGCATCAATGAGTATTATAACTTAAATTCCTTGGACGGAGATAAGATAAACATAAAAGATGATTATAAAACATAAATAATGTGAGTGAGCCTATATAAGAAAAATATTTTATTCAAAAAGAGAAAATACACACAATATACTAGTATACGGATTACACATAAATTTGTATTTTTTTTTATTTTTTTAATAAAAGCCATAAAAATAAAGTCATAAACATAAAAAAACACATAAAAATTATTATTACAAAGTCGGAGTTGTCTGTGCACAATGAAAAATTATTTGTGTTCGTGTGATTCGACTTTGCTTAGGGGAATTTTTAAAAAAGTATTCAAGTTCCACACTTGAACCATTAGTAGTCATAAATATCCATTCAATTTTTCGAAGCATAATTAATTGATTATTTAGTAAAAAAAATAATGTTTTTTTATGTTTTAAAACTAAATTTTCAGGAACTTATTATAGTATTTGAAAGGTCTGGTTGTCAATTGGTAGCCGTAGATGGCTGGTGAAATTAATTTAATAAATTAATAAGCTTTTGTTTAAATATTATTTATTATTTAATAAATTAGTAAAAAAAAACAGGAATCTTTTTATTATTTTCTCTTTTTCCCATTTTCCTCTCAACTAGCTTAGCTTCTTTTCATTCAAACCGGCAATCAAACTTGCTTGATGTGATGCGTATGCGAATCGCATCGCTAACTAACTTGGGTGAGATGTTGGTAATATAATTTAATGTATGATTCACTACACTGTAGTGAAAGAAAAAAGTGAAAAAAAAACTTTTTTTAAAGAAGAGAAACCGTCAATTAATATAGAGAAATGTCAACTAGTTTTTTTGTCAACTGTATTTTCGTCAATACTAACTTATCAATTATATTAAATATTTGTAACTTAAAATAAATAATTGTGAATTAAATTTAATTATTGTCAATTATATTAATTTATTAAATTATTGCCTCAAAATAGCGCCGGATCCGTCTTCAATGAAAGTTTCAATATATATTTTAGAGGACAATCACAGCGACCCAGAATTTCCTCTGAAACAAAAGTACTGCATAAAAATAAGCTAAAACATTTCCATATTTCTGAAAAACTATTATTTTTTATTTGAAAACTTTTTCTATATTTTCTTTCATATTACATTGACAAAGTATTTTTTACTTGAAAAATCTTTTTAAATTATATTGAAAAATATTTTTTTAAAATGACAAAAATAAAAAATAATTATTATTTATTATTATTATTATTAATTGACAAAACATTTATTTAAATGAAGTTTATTTTTTAAAAATGACTCTTGCATAACCGACGAATTATCTAGTTTTAATTGAAAAATATTTATTTTTTAATTGACATTTATCTATATTAATTGACAAAATATCATTTAGTCTTTTTTAATGTGTTGTTTTTTATGATTCACTTTTTTATGTTTATCTAATCTTCACCCATATTCCTTTGTAAAGTATTAAGCCGGTAGAAGAAGATGGGGTTTAGGGTTAAGTGTAATTGACTTTTTGACTACTCAACATAAAATAATACTTGGATTTATTTGGTACAGATAAAGAAATAAAGAAATAATTATATGATTTTTTAATTTTTTTTATTTTATTGTTTTCATATCAATAATTTAATATTTATCGGTTATTTTCTTTTTTTTCTAGAATCATATAGTTAACGATGCAATTTTTCAATATTTTTGTTATTTTCCTTGTTTTAGGTTAAGATTAAAAAGATAAATTATGGATCCCATTTTTCAAAAAAAAATAAAATCTGTCTCCCATAAATAAATGCCTGTTTATCACATTGAAGAAAATATTTATCAACTAAGAAAATAACTGCTAACCACAAATTTAAAGCTTTAAACGCAAAAAATAAATTTTTTTTACTTTTTTCATCCTTGCTTAAAATAACAGAAAAACTCTGATGATTCATTCAACATATAGTCTTGATAGATAACTTGAGTCTTAATTTATATAATAATATTATAAATTTAGATAATTTAGGTATTGTTCAATAACTTAACTTTTATGAATTTTGATCAAACGAATTAAATAGAAATAAATAAATTTTATTAAAAATTTTTGAGAAATTTCCAGAAATTTCTAAGTCTATTTAGATCACAGACAAGAATCAACTTAAATAAATGAAAAATACGGAATCCAAAAAAAAATAGAGTATATAACCTCGAAATTGGATCACCGTAACACTAATAGAAATCAACAAATCACAATGTAATTTTAAAAAAAAGAAAAACATTTCCTCTTATTTAATAAATTAATAAAGTGTAGCTGCATCTTCATCCTCTTTTTCATCACGATCTTCAATAAATTCTTCGACATCTTCATCTTTGGTCATTACTTCGCTCTTGTAAACTGCCTCGTGTTTACCCAATATTCTTATTAATGGCCTCATATTTAGCCACCATTGATGTTTGGGCAATCGATGCCTGTAAAAGAATTATTTTATTTAGAAATAAATAAAAAAGTTTAATTCGTTTATTACTCAAAGTCTGTTTGCTCAACTAAATCAAATACAGAAGTAAACTGAATTTGACTTCGACGAATGCCAACAACTAGTGATGAATCTTTATTGAGCGTGTAAGGCGGTTCAGTCAACTTATCTGAAAGAAAATAATTAAAAATCAAATTTTTAAATTAAATTTAATAAATTAGTAGAGTTTTTGATTTTTTCAAAAAATGAATTCTACCGGTTTAATGTGTTAATTAATAATAAAAATTATTTTTAATTAATTTTAATTCTTGATTAGAATTTGGATATTATTTTTTTTCTAACACATATTAATTTAATTTTAAGCCATTACTCTCTCTAGCTGTTTTATTCAATAATTCAATCATTTTGACCAAAGCTTTATTGCCAAATTTTATTCCGAGATTTCTATCAAAAGGAGTAGGTACACCTCCCTAACAAAAAAAAATATTCAACTTTATTAAAAATTAAATTTTTAACAAAAAATACTTGTTGCATGTGACCAATTATGTTGGCCCGAGCCGAAAAGACACCTTTTCCTTCTTCGCTCATCAAATTTTGCATAAAATCACTTGTGTAATGCTTGTTAGCCATTTCGTTTCTAATCAAAAGACCTCTTTTTAGTTCACTTTTCATCTTTTCCTTCAAATGTCGTACGTCCTCAATAATGTCGTTTATAGTAAACGGCTCTTCAAAAATATAGCTTTGATCTGCACCTGAAGCTAGGCCAACAACTGACGCAAGATATCCACAATAGCCTCCCATGGTTTCCACCAGAAACACTCTTCTCTTAGAGCCCAAAGCTGACTGCTTAATTTTGTCACATATTGTCACTATTTCATTCAAGGCCGTATCACAACCAATTGAAAAATCACTTCCTGGCACATTGTTCGAAATGGTTGCTGGAACACATAAAAGTGGTATACAAAATTCCCGGAAGTTTTCTCTCTGTTCGCTTAATTGTAACACTGAACTAAACGCCTCAAAACCTCCAACAATCAACAGGCCTTCGATGTTGTATTTTTTCAATTTAGCTGCTATATTACCAAATCCAATTTTCTTGGCATCGATTCTCTGACATCCAAGCAAACTACCGCCAATACCAGTCCAGCCATACACACTTTTCCACTCAAGCTCTTTGACTAGTCCGGCTGCTAGACCCTCAAAGCCATCTTGAATTGCTAGAACAGTGCAGCCAATTGAAGCCGCCTGACGGACAAAAGAACGGATCACAGAATTGACACCAGCCGCTGGAGCGCCGATGTTCATAACAGCCAGAGTGTAATGTCGACTAGAGTCGTCAACTAGCAATTTTGGTTGCAATTTACTCATTTTTATGTAGGTTTCTAAATTTCTTTCAAAGCTTGCACCTCTAAGCTCAATAGCTTTTCGGAACTCAAAATTTGCCATGGCCTTGGCAACATTTTTTGTGCGCTCAACAGCCTCAACTAGAGGAATATAACATGGCTGATTGCCGCTGATACCAATAACAAATGGCGGACTTTCGTCATGTGACATCATCAATGCTAATACTGCCTCAGAACCCAAACGAGCACCGAGAACTCGGTCATAGGCAGAAGTTGCTCCACCTCTTTGAACATGTCCCAAAATGGTAACTCTAGTGTCAATTTTAAGCCTTGTCGAAATAACTTTTTTGACATATTCAGATGTAATTGGATTTCCTTCTAGATCACAAGCACCTTCGGCAACTATCACAATGTTCAATCTGTGTCCTGCTATTCTGTGATACTGTAGGCGTTTACACAAATGATCTTCCCTTTAAATAAAATAAAAAATTTTAAATAAAATTTTTATTTTATGGATAAAATTCGGACATTACCAATTTGGTTCAGGTGGATGTTCTGGGATGAAAATCCAGTCAGCTTCTGAAGCAAGACCTGCAGCCAAAGCTAGATAGCCACAATGTCTGCCCATTACCTCCATTACAAAGCATCTTTGATGACTAAAAGCAGTAGTAACAATTGCGTCAATGGCTTCAATTATTCGATGAAGAGCCGAGTTTGTACCAACAGTCATGTCAGTGCCACAAAAGTCATTGTCAATTGATCCAACAATTCCAACTATATTTAAAAATTTGTTATTCTCGAATTCTTCATTAGTCAATTCATCTAGCAAAAAAAATTATTCAATTTTTTTTTTCTTTCTAAAATTTTTAAATACTTTTTTCAAGCAATTCGTCAAGAAGAGATTTCCATTCTTTTTTGAACAAGTCTGCACCAGTCAGTGTACCATCACCGCCAATACATACCAAACTATTTATGCCAGCTTTTGCTAAATTTTTTGCTGCCCTCAAACGACCCGATCTTTCACGGAATTCAGAAGAACGAGCACTTCCGATCACAGTACCACCCTTTTTTAAACTTAATTGATCTTTAATCTTAAATTTTTTCCAAAATAATTACCAGTCCGACTATACCAGACACACTGGTCCATGTAGCTAGTTTAAAATTTTGCTCTCCATCTATCATTCCTTGATAGCCCTTTCAAATTAAAACAACTGAATTAACCAAATTATTTTTTTTTAAATTCTCGTTTTTTGTGAAATCGAGGTATATTGAAACTCAATTTACCTCGTGTATTAGATAAACTTTGCAGCCGAGGTATATTCCCATTCGCACAATAGCTCGGACAGTAGCGTTCATTCCTTGAGAGTCACCTCCACTTGTAAATACACCCAGAGTACGTCCGGAAAATTGATTTTTGGCGACTGGTTTTCCTTCTTGAACTCCATTTACATTGTGGGATTTTAGTCTGCCACATGGTGCTGACGTAGTCTTGAATGTAAAGTTTAATTTTTTGTAAAAAATCAATTATTACTACTCTTTCTCTTTTTGGTTCTTCAGTTTTTAGATTATTTGTTTCTTTTTGACTCATATTGTCTAAAAAAAATGAAAGATAATTTAAAAATAAAAATAATCAGATCTTGATTTAAAAAAAAAACTATTTTTGGAAAATTTTTCTTTTTTAGCAAGATTTTTTCAATTCAAACGTTGAGAATTCTTAAATTAGCTACTCTAAGCACTGGTTTTGACTCGTTATTTATTCAAATTTTTAAGTTCATTATTATTCAATAGAAATAAAAGATTCTAATAAAATAATCAATATTTTTTTTCTTATCTCATAATTTATGACATTCAGCATGGAAATAAAATTTTTAACTAAAAAAAATAAACATATCCGGCTAAATTTTAAATTTTTTTGAAAGCGAACCAAATATACATTTAATAATGTCTTTGTAATTCCAAATTAAATCATGATTGTAACAAAAATCGATTTTTTTATTATCCACGGGTATACACTGTTGCATGTTTTTATATTTTTATAAAATTTTAACTCATTATTAAATCTTTTTTTACCCTCACGTCCCATATGAATTATTACACATGGTTTTTATTTAAAATTTTAATTTCTATTAGAGCTTATAAAATATCAAGAAAAAGTTCATGAATTGACAAAAATACAAGAAGCCTTATTTACAAAAATACTTGAACGCTTTATAATAAAACAAAAGTATATTTCGATACCATTACAAAACTAACTAATTAATTAATGCTTACGATTAAGATTAGGTGATGTTTAAAAATTTGATGAAACTATTGCAGTGAGTATCGGAAAAAATTTTTTAATAATTTTTAAATAAAAAACTTTGTGTAAAAAAATAAAAAGCATCTTTTTCGATTTGAAACAATATTTATAAAATAATTTCATAAATAAATCTTTTCACTCAATGGGAAAAAATATCACAATGCCACAATAGTAGACAGCTTACATTTAGTCAGCGTTTTGGCAGTCAATTCATTCATGCGAAAAATGATTATAATAATTTGAAAATAGAAAATTCATAAAACCGAAGCAAAAATTTTTGAGTGATTTCTATAAGTAAGATTTTTTTATTAGATTCATAAGCAACAAAATAAAATTCAAAAACATTCTTCTAAAATTAAATACTTGAGTACAAAAAGAGATGCTTAAGAATCCATTTTACCAAAAAAAATTATCTTAAAAAAATAATATTAATTGACAAAAAAAGCTCGATATTTAATTTCATGTTTCTTTTTCTGTCATACGAGCTTAAAATCCCGATTTAACAGCTTCATTTCAAAATTTACTTAGAAGCTAAATTTATTCCAAATAGAAAGAATCCAGCTATTCAATAAAATAGTGCATTTTCAAAAACATTTAGCAAATTTATATTAGACTAAAATCAAGTTGTGTTTACTTGATTTGTTATATTAGATGGCTAAAAGTTCAACAGGATCAAATATTTACAGCAAAAGTTTATGTTTAATCAGTATGAACTTCCTTTATAATTTGAAAAAAAAATGTTAATAATGAAGATAATAAGTTAAATAATGAATGATTAATTTTAGAATCCATTTATTTTTTAATTTTTCATTCAATTATTTTAAAGGAAAATTTAAGCAAAAAAAAGTTAAGAATGGATTTTAAAGAGATTTTATTCTAAACAAACATAAAATTAAATGAAAGAAAATTAGATTTTTCTGACTTAAAAAGCTTATTCTCTTTTATCATTGAAAGTTTGAGAACAAAATTTTTCCAAATCTGAATAATAATTTTTTACCACCAGCACACCATTTTCATCGAAATATTTTGCTACAGACTTCTCCACAGTTTTTTTGATTACTTTATTTCCATGCTGTAATTCAATTGTAAGAACATAAAAATTTTCTTTGTGTCTTTAAACAAAAATTAAATTGAAATTCAATCATGAAATTAGAAAAAAATAATCCTACGGTTTTTGTTTGGATAAAAACTTCCAGTTAAATGTTTTGTTGTCTAATTTTTGAACAACTTGAGCGAAGCAGCCTTTTTCAATAAATGACGTGTACAAAGTTAATATTCCTACAGTGACAAAATAAGAAGCCACACAAACAATAATTACTAATTTTGATTCCGGAAAGGGATATAAATAATCGTAACCGATAGCATAAAGTGAAAATAGAACTGCAATTGTAGAAATTATCAGCCTTCCGTTCATTAATGAATGAGTCTCCTGGCAGTCTTTTTGGTTAGTCAGAAATTTTCTTCCAGCATCATCCAGTGCATTTTTCAAGGCATTCCAATCCCATTTATCGATTTTGGTCTCATCGAGATCTTCAGGAATTTTACTGGTGAATGATAATTTTGACATGTTCGTTTAGATTGAAAATTTAATTTTGATCTTTTTTTTTCTTGTGAGTTGTCGATTTTTGAATTGACATTTGTTCAATGTTTTTCAAATAAAGAGCAATTCTTTGGTGCATTTTTGTTTGATTCACTTGAAATTTGATTTAAATTTCAACTAATTTAAAATTTTGCTACATATTTAACTTGACATTTTCTTTGATATTCAGCATTTTGGAGTTTTCTCTAATTTTAAAAGTTTTATTCTATTAAACTTTAATATTATTTGAGACCATTTGTTATTTCATAGTCTTAATAACATAGCTATTCAATAATTTTGATAATAATAATTAATTGAATTACTAGTTCTTACAATAGGCGTTTTTTAAAACTTTTTTGGATTCTAAGTTAAAATAATTATTTTGTTATTATTAAATGGAATTAAATAAAGAAAAAAACATACAAAAGAATCAATACGATCAGTTTTACTCATTTCAATTTATCTAATTTATCAATTCTTTCTATAATATTTTTTTTGGCATGTAATTATTAATTATGTTATTATTATTGAAAAAAAAAACAAATTTACTGAACTAAGGAACAAATGTATT
>QEOQ01000022.1:475150-502465 GCA_010279815.1 Brachionus plicatilis
GATTCAAAAAAATCTAATTTTCAAAATTCAAGTAAATCTTTTGTTGATTTTACGGTTTCTTCCACATAATTTAAAAATTATTTAATTCATTAAATTTCTATCTCTTGTTAATATTTTTGGTATAGGCATCACATGATCTTTATTTTATTCAATCTCTAACTTTTTATCATTTTCTTATGAAACAAAACTTATTTTAAGGATTGGCAAAAATTGACCATAATTTAAAGACTGATTACGAATATTTTATCGTGCTTGTTTTTAAAATTATGAAAAATTATTAAAAAAATGTCACACGAAGCTTTAAATGAAATATATAAAAATCAGTCTTTTTTTAACGAAGATTTTTTTTAAGAAAATCAAGGACAAAAGTCATGGTCTGGACCAAGAAAAATACACAAAAGCCTTATCAAATAGACCCCAGTTTGGAAGTTGACATAAACATCAATCGTCCCGCATATAATCAAGAGAAATTTGAGCAAAACTACAACATTAAAGCATTTCAAGGATTTAGTATTTTATATTTTTTTCGTGGTATCTTTCTAAAAAATTGTTCACCAGAAAAAAAATATGTGCGTAACTATATTGTTAATCGAATACCCATAATTGGGTGGCTAAGTGAGTACAATTTTCGAGAGTTTTTAGTGCCTGACCTGTTTGCTGGCATTACAGTTGGAATAATGCACATACCACAAGGAATGGGGTATGCACTCTTGGCCGAACTCCCGCCAATATATGGTCTATATACTTCATTTTTCCCATCTTTGATTTATCTGGTTTTCGGAACTTCACGTCAACTATCAATCGGAACATTGGCTATAACATGTATTATGGTTGGAACATTAATTACAGATCTAGAAAAAAAAATCATCCCCGATGTCCATAATTCAACAGTAATGTCCAAAATTGTTTACTCGCACTTATATAATGATGATAATGAAAAAATAAAAATTCAAATAGCTACTGCGAGTGCTTTTTGTATTGGCATCATTCAAATTATAATGTTCATATTTCAACTTGGATTTATAACAGCATATTTTAGTGAGCCAATGCTAAATGGATTTGTTGCCGGTTATTATTTTAATTTAGAATTCTTGAAAGAAAAAAATTTAATACTGGTGCATGGATGGGCTCCAATCATTCTTAATGTTATAACAAACTTTAATATAAGTAGGTGCAATTATTGTTGATTTTAAACAAAAATTTAATTAATAGGTTTTTTTTTGAGCTCCTTAAACTAATTAATAAGTTTTAAAATGGTTTTTAAGAGATTGATTAAAATTTTTTTAATTTTATGAAAAATTAATCTTGAGGATAGGTTTAAAAAATTCAATTTTTAACAAGAATTTTGTGCTTTACAGCTAAAATTATAGGGATGGGCAAATTATGTGAATTTTTAGGACTTCAATTAATGATTTAATTTTACACCAAAAATAATAAAAATTGAAAAAAACTTATTCAAGTTCCGAAACCTAAAGCTATTGATGATAATTGAATCTTAATTTTTTTTGATATTTATATGCTTTAGACTTTGCCAAATAACCCCACAAGTTTTTCTAATTATTTCTCGAATAAGAAATATGGTTACATTATAAAATTCACTTAATATTAGTTCAAATATAAGTAACTATAAAAATTAAATTAAATTAAACTGCACTCACACTTTATGTGTTACAGCTTACACTACTACTACTACTAAATTATTTTTGAACTTTTTAAAAACAAAAATTATTCAGAAAGTCAATTTTTTACTTTACAGTCTCGTATGAGTATTTATCTTAAATAAATCAAATAAATTAATCTATATATCTTACATTAAAATTAATCCTAGATTTATTTTTTTACAAGTCTGATTAGAAATTAGTGCTAATTCTTTATTTTTTTCGAAGAAAACAATTCAAAAAATCTAAAAAATTTTAACGATTCTTAGAATTTTTTAATTTTTTTTGTTTTTAATCTTAATTTATTCAAGAGATTGAAGTTAAGTTATTTTTTATGATTTTGAGATATTTATATTTAAAAGGAGCTTTCGATTTAAAATAAATGTAGAACTTTGTCTTCGAACATAAAAGCAATAATGGATCATTCTTGCACCAATATTTAGTTTTTAGTATTTCTAAGTACTTTACAGCAATGTACTTTAAAAATAAACTAATAAAATTTTTTCAAAGGAAGTTCAATACATGTTTTAACATCACAAATAAAATCATCACTTGGAATATCAATACCGTTATTTTTCGGAATTTGCAAAATTCCGATAGTAATAATACGAAAAGTTTTAATTGATAAATTTTAATTTAAAAAAATTTTAGACATGGTATTATATTATAATGAATATTCCTAAAGCAAATTTAGCTACGGTTATAATATCTGTTATTTGTATAACTAAATTGCTAATAATCAAAATACACGTAAACCAACGATTTGCAAAAAAAATGATAGGTAAAGTAAAATTGAACATTTAATGACTCAAAAATTTATTTTCTTTTAAAGCTCCATTCCCAACAGAACTTGTGGTGGTAATTGACTTGAATCTTTTTGTTAATATCCATTAATTAGCCAATTTTTTATTTTTTTGAAAAAAAGGTTGTCTTCGGTACTTTAATTTCATATTTGGCTAATTTTAAAGAAAGATTTGATATCAAAATTATTGGGCCAGTCCAATCAGGGTAATCATTAAAACGTCTACTTTGTCCTCGGTACTAAAATTTCTTTTAGAATACCATCTCCGGAATCACCACCACTCTATTTGTTAAAAGATATGATTTTTCCATGTTTTTTGATTGCAATAGTTACTTATGCAATCAACTTTTCACTTTGTGATTTATTTTCAAAAACCCATCACTATAAAATAAATCCTAACCAAGAATTTTTGGCATATGGTGCAAGCAATGTTTTTTCATCATTTTTTTCCTGCTTTGTTAGCGCTGGCTCTCTAGGTCGTTCATGCATGCAGAATAATGCCGGCGGAAAAACTCAAATGGCTTCAGTATTTTCATGTATCATACTGGCCCTTGTATTGGGATTTATTGCTCCGCTATTTGAATATTTACCCAAAGCTTGTCTGGCATCTATTGTTATTGTCGCATTGCAAGGCCTTTTCATAAAAATTGGGGACCTTGCCATCTACTGGAAAATTAACAAGATCGAATTTGTAACTCTTTTATTTAAAATTATTTGAATTACTTATTTCTTCTTAAGTTTCAATTTTTAATTACATTTTTGTCAGTGGTGTTTCTAGATATTGACATAGGTCTTGGAATTGGTGTTGGATTTTACATTTTAATTCATCTAGTAAGATCATCCACGTAAGAAAAAATAAATCATTTTTTTAGCAATTTTATATTCATTTTTTTAGGCCGTATTCGACCTTATTAGGCAATATTCCAGGAACAGAATTTTACAAGGATACTAAGCTTTATAAAGAGGTTTTTGTTAAAACTTTATGTTTTACTTTCTTTTTTAAATACAGATTTTTTTAAAAGGCAAAAGAAATCGATCAAATAAAAATTGTCCGTATTCAAGCCGAACTTCATGCTTCGAATTCATCGAAATTTCAGAACGAAATTTTTAAACTCACAGATGCCAAACCACAAGATTTCATCGAAATGAAAGAGAAAATAGTCAAAGAAAAGAGAAAAATAATGAAAAACCATAAATTGTCAAAATTTAAAACAGTAAATTTAGTTTTGTATTTTCAAATTAAAGATTTAACTTACATTGACATAAAAAGTTTTTTCCAAGTTTTATGAAAAAATATTCTGTTTCTGATAAAAGTTCAGATACAAAAGTTTATGGATTAGAAAACCAAAATTTCGAAAACAGTTCGTCAAACTTTCAAAATGCCACAATCCAGATCGAAGAGGAGAAAACTAGAAATTTTTCTGATCAGATAGTGGTTGATGATGAAATAGTTCCTAATTTTAAATTCTTAATTATCGACTGTTCTCCGATTCCCTTTATTGATTCAGTTGGTGTCAAAACAATAAAACAGGTATTTTTAAAAGAAAAAAAAATTAAACTCTACACAAAATTTGTTTTACAGCTAATATCAGATTATAAAGACATTGGAATTATAACATACTTAGCTGATTGTAACGGTATATTTTTAAATTAAATTTATTTAATTGAATTTTTTTAACTTTCTTTTTAGATGCCATCATTGATAGATTTAAGTGTATGGAGCATGCTTTATCTACTGAACAAAAAAGCGCTGGTTATTACGATGAAAGAATATTTCATCTAACAATTCATGATGCAGTTGTTCATGCTCAGAATATTTTAAACTATTAAACTTGTTATATTTTACAATAGATTCTAAATCAATATATTAATAATTACAAAATTTTAATTATCATGTTTTTTTGTAAAAATTTATCAAATAAACTCAAAAATGTAAATAGAATATTATAAATTATCTTGAAATTAATTTTTAAACCCATTAAAAAGTTAGAGTTTTTTCATTTTACATATTACCTTATTAAAAATTGATCATTATTATTAGCTAATCAAAAAAATTAAATTTAAAAAAATAAATTTATATTGATTTGAAAAATTTATAAATTTATATGTATTTCGGTTCGCGAGATTGAATGGCTGCAATCTTACAGTACTTTTCTGAAATAAGTTGACAGTTTTTTGAGCACTGCGCAAGCAGCTCTAGAGCATTGCTTAAGCACTTGCGCTAGTGTGCTTAAGCTTCTCTAGAGCATCGCTTAAACACTTGCGCTTTTGTGCTTAAGCAGCTCTAGAGCATTGCTTGAACACAGGGAAAAATCATAATGTATTTGGTTAAAAATAGTCGGTCTACCAGTCCTTTTTTTGTCAACAATTGAACCTGTTTCGTCATATTTTTCGCATATCTTTCTTACCGATTCATGACTAATAACCAAACCTTCATCATAAAGTTTTTGTGAAATTCCTCTGAAACTCAAGCCGGTATTTCTTAAAATAACCATCCTGTGTCGAAATAAAATAGGAGCTCGCATGATGAATAAAGCAACTTTGATCCGAGACTCTTTGAGAAAAAAGGAGCAATGAATTAATGTTTTTTATAGTACAAAAAAAAAGTTAATTGATTGCAAAGTTCAGTTTTTGTTCGATTTTAAAAATTAACATAATTAATTCAAATATATTTTTTGCTCATGCGCTTGCTCTTGAACATTTTTTTTTGTTCTAGCGCATCTGTAGAACATGTGCTCAAGCGCTGCTTAAGCAACCTAGCGCCGCTCTTGAGCATTTGCTTAAGCAGGCTGTCAACTTATTTCAGAAACGTACTGTAACAAAATTATTCAATTAAATCAGTGATTTATGAATAATCATTTTGACTAATGTTTAAATCTTTGGAAATAATCTTTTAAAAATTTGAATGTTAAAAAAAAAATTTATTATATAAAAAAAAACTAAAAGAGAAAATTTAGATTTTTTAATACGATTTACAATTTTGAAAAGTCGACATCAAAAAGTAAAATAAAATTATCAAATATGAAATGAATTATAAAATATATCACAAGTTTTTATTAAATTAAGATTTTCAAAAATAGAGTTAATAATGGCACAATTAATTATTTTTTGCTGTGTTCATTTTCTGAAAATGCTTGAATTGATTTTGATTTAAAGCCGGTTCGATCTTAAATTTAATTATAAATTCAAATAGAAAACAAGAAATTAAAAATCTACCTTCACTATTCATCAATAAACTGTTTAATTCTGACATGTCTTGCTTAAAACTTTCTAAAGCCTTCCTATTCGATTTTATATAAACAAGTTCCGGTTTTTTCCTATGCACAAAAACTCCATATTTATTTAATATCTTCGAATCAATAGTGTCATTTCTAAAAATTATTCTATTAAGAAAAAAATAATCACATAATTTTAAAATTGCTACCTATTAAATCGGGCTCCTGTAAGAAAATAATGGTCGGAAAAATTATCATATGTAGTGAAATTATATTTTTTTCTTGATGTTAAAATATTTTTTTGTGTCTCTTCTAATTTTCTTTGATATCTGGCTCTTTCAATTGGCGTTTCTCTTATTATTGGCAAATGATATACTTTTTCTTTAAGAATTCTTTTAAAATTGAAAATAATTTGCTATTTCTAATGGAAGAAAAGTAAAATGTTTACTGTGATCTAGTAGGTATCCCAATGGGCGAATCTTCGTAAAGGTTGTCATTATGAAATTTTACTTCGGTATTTTCCAAGTACTGTAAAAGGGGGTTGTAATGTTGAGGTAATTTTTCTCTATGGGTATAGTAATTTGAATAGCTGAACATTGCTGGTTCAAGTTTGCGTCCATTTTTGTAGTTTATCGGCTTCAAATTGGTTTCGAATTGAGAGGATTTAGTGTGATTTGTTTCAAGCTCATCATTAGACCTATTTGGATTAAAGTTTATAGATGGAGGCCTTTTTTCAGCCATCGCATCGATTGGTAGTTCCATATTTCAATTTAAAGCACTTTTTTTCATACAACCAATATTATACAAATTCATAAATTTTAACAATTTAACAACAACGAAAACTAAAATAAAGGAAAAATTGAAAAAAAAATATTTTTTCTAGTTAAATAGACTTTGACAACCTTGAAGGGCTTTTATGTATTAGATTTTATTTTCTAAACGTAAAAAGCAAGTACAGTTGCTTAACAACAATGCTTAATTATATTTTATAATTTTGTATCTAAAAGCTTTCTTTTTAAATCTTACATAAAAATTAATTAAACAAAATTTGTCACAATTTTAATATTATTCAAAGTTTTTCTTAAACTCTCGTCTTTCTTAGTTGCATTAAACATAGCATGGAAATTTATTAGCCTAGTTGCTAGTGAAGCTTAAACTTATCAACGGAAATAAAATTTTAAATATCGATATTTAAATTTTTCTCAATTTTTTATTATGACAACGAAAAAAATAAAATCAAAATCAATTTACCTTTAAATTCTACATTTGAAATGGCTTCACTAAATGCTATTTGATCTTAATTAAACATTTGATAAAATTAAAATTTTTCTTTTGGCGCTTCGGATTAAGATCATCGAGGTGATTTTTTGATAAATGCCAGACATTTTTGAGATTCATTTTCATTATTTGCCAACAAAAAAATATCTGAAATAAATTTTTAAACAATTAATTATTTTTATTTAAATTTTTTTTTACAAATGAAACAAAAAATTTTAATATAAAATAGTGAAATTTTCATAAATCTCAAATTAATCATCGACAGAGAGTAAAACAACATTTGTTGAATTTTGACAGCAAAATTTAACCCAGATAAGAATGAAAATTAATTTTATTAATTAAAAATTTGAAAGTAATATGAAAGACACAAAAATCACAGAGGAAACCAACAGGTGTCATGATCCAATTGCATAAGTTCTCAAAACACTAATTAAATTCATCAAACAGTTTAAAATTAATAAAATTTAAAGTCAAAATGTCTGTTTTTTCCAACACAAGGCCCATTGTGTGATTTCTAATTTAATTCTTATCTCTAATATCTAAAACTTTTGCAATTAGAAAAAAGAGAAAAATTTAAATTTAATGAAATATTTTCTTCCTAATTAAAAACATAAACAAACAAATATTTCTCTAAAATTCAATTTGAGCCTTAAGTATTCCTAGATTTAATAAATTGTTTCTCCTTATAAAAGAAATTGTATAATCTTTTCGCTAATTCGTCGTTTATGAAAGTAATTTCTATAATTTTAATAGTAGGAATTTCATCTATATAAAGATTAATCCCAAAGAAAAATTGAACCCATTTAGACCAAAAATATAAATTAGCTTCTTAAAATGAAACTTTTATAATTAGTCATTTGAATGAAATGAAATAGAGGCAATTTTTATTTTTTCAAAAAAAAGTTAAGTGCTTCTAGTTTGTCAGTTGTGACCAGCATTTAGTGTCATTAAGAAGCCTTTAATGAAGGAATTTCAAGTTGTTCTCATCACATATGCTTCACGAACTTTTTTATTTGCTTTTAATCGATAATATTCAAACAGGTAGAGCATGGTCCAATTCGTTTATGACGATTCATCGATTAAAAATAATTCAAATTTTCAAATCAAGTATAAAAATTTATGAATTAAATTACTAAATCATGCATTTAAATGAGCTGAATTGATTGACTGGTCAATTTAATTCTTTATCTTTTAAGTTTTTGTTTTAAATTTATAACTTTAAAAGGGCTATTTAGTCACAATTTTGATTTATCACAAATAAAATTATTCATTTTATATCCATGTTTATTTTCTAGTGCGATTTATTTGTTTTATTTTTTCTTTTCTATCTAGATCTTAGTTTACGTAAATTTTCTCCAAAAATAATTGATAATCGCATTAGACATTCGAAAATCGTGATCTTATAAGTAAAAAGAGTTTTAAAAATGTGAGAGAAAAATGTTTGTATTTATTTCTTTATGAATCGATACAATGAATTTTTGTTGACAACTTGTAATTGAGATTTGTGTGAGTATTCATCAAAACCTTTTCGAATTCTAAAAAATACGGATCATTTCTACAAATACCCTAAACTATTTGTAGAAATATGCTAATTCCCTTCTTTAATGCTCATAACTTTAAATTTTCAAATCTAAAATTTTTCGCTTATTTTTCTTTCCTGCACATATTTCTTGCTAGGCATTTACCAATTTATTACTTAAGGGAATTTCCTCTTAAATCAAAAATATTCAAAGATAGATAAGAATTAAGAATTTAGCACTTACATAATACAATTTGGACACAATTTTTTTTACAAAATAGACACGAACTATTTAATACTCTGTTATTTAAATGATTGCATTAAAAACTCATTTTTAATAGATGATTTTTAATTTGTTTGCTAAATCTACAATAATTTAAAATTAAGATTTTTGGGTTAGTATTTTTTTCAATTTTTTTTCTTTTTAGTCTAAATTAAGATAATTTGAATTTTTTATTGGATCAAAATACATTATAAAGATGCATATAGATTTTTAGCAGTAATTTTTTGAAAAACCTGTTTTAATCAATCCAAATATTTTTATATTTGAAAAAATAATTTATAATAAAAATTTAAGACTAAGCCTCAAATTTTTTCTAAAGAAATTAAATTTTTAAAATGACGATGGTGATAAATTGTGTGCCGAATAGTTAGTTCATAGTTAACCCAGTAATGTTATCAATTAACCTAGTCGGTTTTGTGTTTTTTTAATTTCATAAAGAATACTTCAATCTTTTGTAGAAAAGATTTCACGTTTAAATAAAATTTTCGAAATAAGGTATCTTGTAAATGGTATAGATTAGTGTTAGTGTGTGCTGTCTTAACGGTAGCCTTGGAAAAACAAAAAAGAAATTTCCTAGATGGTCGTTAACACGTCAATTTCAATTTTTGACGGTCCGCCATTGACAATCCCAAGCGCCAATATAGATATATATATTTTTATTTTTAAGCAGATGAATGTTGAAGTGATTCTGGTGATTTATTTGCAATTTTTCGGTTTTGTGTAAATTCGTATACTAAAAAATTAAAACTTTTATTTTTTTGATATGATATCATTTATATTATAAATTTCAAAAATTACGGCAAATTCGGCGATAACAAAAAATATTAAACATAAATGATTTTTTTATTTATATTTATTTATATTAAAATATATTGTTTTCTTGTTTTAAATTTACGTTTTGAGTTAAATTGATTTTTTTTTCTCTATTTAACATTAAAATTATTCGATACAATTTAAAAAATCCATAAAATATAGAAATAATGATGAGTTAAAAAAAGGAACTAACGTTTTTTAATTTTTATTTAATTTATGATATTAAAGAAATTTATTAATCTAAGCTTAAATAAATAATCAAAAAAATCTTGTAGTTTAATGTTATCAAATAATTGTATTCAATTATTTTTTTATTTTAAATTGCTAGATGTAGACTAATTACCAAATTATTATTAAAAATAGGTATTTTTTTATTATAAAAATGAATGCAGACAAATATTTTTATGTTTAACAGATCATGTTTAACTACAACTAAATTTTATGAATAATTCTGCATTTATGAGATTTTTCGAAACTTTGCAGATATTACAAATTTAATTAAACATTGAATGCAATAACTAATAAATTTTATAGTTCTATAACTAAAAGACACTTAAAAATCTTTTTTTAATTAAAACTTTTGAATATGATAATAATTTTTTTTTATATTATATGATATATATGATAAATAATTTTTTTTAGAAAAATAGAAAAAATTTCTTTTTATAATAGCCAATAACTATTTTTTATTTTAACAATGTTCTTTAAAAAAAAAAACACAATTACTTAATTTATGAATAAATTTATCAAATTTAGAGAGATTTTTTATTTTTTTTGCTTATTCGATCCATTTTGAGCATTGGATCATTAATTTCGATTTTCATTCAGGTTTATCTTTTGTCTTTATCCTAACTTCTCCACATGTCATACCCTATTTTTATCATATCATATCATCTTTTGTGACGTTGTGTTAAGACTTTTTGAATTATTCTCAGATGTCTGCAAATATTCGCTTCCCTATTTCGTTGTTAGTTTTACTACACTGTTGCAGATCTTAAGCTTCGTTTAGTTGCTGTAGCTGGCTTATTTCCATTCTGCTCCGATTCTAGTAAAAGCACATTTTGCTTTAGCTAGCCTACTCTAGAAAAATGATTAAGGTAAAATATTTTCATTAGAAATGGAATAAAAAAATTAAAAGAATACAAAAAAGTAATAAAATAATTGAATTTTTTTTAACCTGAGATCAATTTTTTTAGGGGAAATTCAATTAAGGCTACAAATTATTTTATTATCTAATTTATTTTAAGCAATCAAAAAAACATCTAATAAAATTTTATTGTTTCTAATAAAATGAATTTTTTATTAAATGAAAGTAAAAAGAAAATAAAAAAAAATGTCAGAAAAAATTAGACGACTATATTAGAAGCTTATTGTATCTGTTTTTTTGAAATTTTAGTTCCCTTACCCAATCTTAGGTTTTATTCCCCAAAAAGTATCCACGAACAATCTTGGATAAAATATCTTGGATTTTTTTTAATGAAGCGTTAGCGTTGAAACTGATCATAAACTTTTGATTTTTGATCGACTTCGATGCTGTCTATTTCGCTGTCAGTATACAAACATGGCTGATTTTGAGTATTAGGTCGGAAAACTGAAGTTATTATTTTAAAATGTTTTTTTAGTTTATAGTAACCTTTAATTACAAAATTAATCAATTTTGACTTATTTAACAAAAAAGTCACTAGCTTCAGTATTTTTTTCTAGATATTATTATACAAATCTATAATTCAGAATAAAGCAAACAATTTTTCATCAACGTTTAAGACTCGTTCACTCTTACAAAAATAAATTAAAAATTAAAAAAAATATCATCAAATGTTTAAGTCAAAGATAAAAATTTATGAGATAAATGGCGAATCCTTGAGCGATGGAGCAAAGTCGTATTTGGTCTTAGAAAATGAGGCTTCAGATTATTTACGAGAGACTAAACGAATTTGTTCGCGTAAAATTGGAACTTGGTGCAATAATCAAACAGCTCAATCTTTTTTGCCACTTCAACTGGCAACCGAAGAGGTTTGCTTATTGACCGAATTGTTTCATAACGAAATCGAAATTATTAAAACAAATTTTACAGACTTGAAAAATTTTGAAAAAAATGACAAATTTGATCAATTTAAATCAAATTATGAGTCTTATTTAACCAACTTAAATTCAAAACAGATCAAAAGTTTTAAAGAAAATCGAAAAAAACTGATGATAGCCAAAAAGGATCAAATTTTAAATGGAAAGCGAAAAAAAATAGAAGAACAATTAGACAAGATTAGAAAGAATTTGCTTAGAGCAGAAATAAATCAGGATGAAATGGAAAAATTAAACCAACAAAAAAATACACTAGAATACAATTTAGATAATTTGGAACTCAATTTCGAACAAGAGCTTAACAACGTTGGCCAAAGTGGTAGTTTTTACAATGAAGTCGAAATTTTTCATTCAACGCCTGAATTTTACAAATTTTTATTTAAGACCGAAGAAATTCCAATTGAACACTTTAGGATGTTGAATAAAAAATTGTTTTTTAATTGTAAATATAGCACGTTCAAATACCTTTACACTAAAGGATATTATTTAACAAGTGGAGCAAAATTTGGCGGAGATTTCCTAGTCTATCCCGGAAACCCGACCAATTATCACTCAAAATTTATTCTCATTTGTTTTGACAGTGAGCAAGAGTATAATTCTCTAAGTTTAAAAAAATTAATAACCTACGCTCGAATGGCTACTACAGTCAAAAAAACTTTTCTAATTTCGTTCTTTACTGAAAATAGATCTTTAAATTTTTTGTCCATAAACTGGTCTCATATTTAAAAATTACAAAAAGACAATCATCTCCTGAATTAAGGATTATCAATAAAATTTCAACTAATCTAAATTAACGTTTAATTGTTAGAAAATTAAAAAAATCAAATGAATTAAAATTGTTTATTAAGACACAAAAGGGATTAATATTTGAAAATATAAAACGTCGCCATAATCCAAAGTATAATCTCGCCAAATTGGGCCCAATTTACCATTTAACCCTTAACTGTGCTAAGGAGATGAAGCAAATTTATTTAATAAATTGACGGTAATTTAAAATTCAGCTTAGATTTAAGCATTTTTTGATTAAATAATTGATTAAAAATTTAGCTGCAAACTGATTTAAACATCATTAGTTGTTGTTGCCGCGACATAATATGTAGAGCTCTATCTGAAAATATTTATCGTTTAAATTTATCTTAAATTTTATGACTTTTTAGTTGAGTTTACATTTTTTTTAAAATTTTTTTTACTTCTTTCCTTAATTAAAAAAAAAAAGTGTTAAAGTAATTTTTTATTAAAGTGCAAGCTTTACTATATTTATTCGGAATTGTAATTCTTTTGGAAATTTCTTGTTAGCTTGGTAAAGAAGTGAACAATCGAGTCTAAATTTATTTTGAAAAATTTTTTATTAATCAATCAGAATATCAATTAAATTTAGTGGAGATTTTTTTATAACAAAGCTATATTACTTTTTTCTGAACTCCTTGTGGCTAACCATGCTCACAACCGTTTAAAGACTTTGAACAATATTTTAAACACTTGAGATTAAATTAAATATTTCTTTTTTTTAATTTAAAAGCCAACTTTGTTTTTTTTTTTTAACTTAGATTAATTTTTAATAATTAGTTTTGTAACCAATGTTTGTCAACAAATAATTTTTAAAGATTGCCTAACAGATAAAAATAATTTTTTTTTTTAATTATAAAAAAATATATTTAAAAAAGTATAGTTTTGGTGGGTTGGTCGAACGCTGCTTAAAACATCCGGTGAATGTTTTCTAACACAGATCGCTTTATTTTGTTAAAAAGTCATTAAATATTTTAGAAATTATTTATATGCAAATCAGTCAGGTACAGAAAATGAAAAAAAAACTGCGAAAGAAAACGTGAATTAATGCAAGTTTAGTTTTCTTTATTAATTTAAATAAATTAAAAATTTCTAAAATTAAATATTTAATTTGTATCGAAACGTGTCGGAAATCAAAATCTTAAAAAAACAAATTTTAGCAATGTTCTTAGTGAACTTTTTACAAAAATAAAAGCAATTTCCAACTTTCTAGTTCATTAAGCAAATTAATATTAATAAGATTAATGATGTGACATTAAAAAATTTTACTTTTCAATTTTTTCAATTTAAAAAATTTAAAACTAAATTTTTATGAATGGCGTAAAAATGAAGTTTGTTCCTGTAATTTGAAATAAAATATCGAGCCTCTTTAAAAGAGAGCATGACAAAAAAGAGAGATTTGTTTTTGCTTGGAAAATTTCAAATTTCAATATAATTATGCAATTTTATTGAAAGGACTCGTTCCAAATGGTTATTACCAAAAAAATAAAAAAGATAGGACCTAAACAAATTTAAAAAAAATCGATATTTAGCTCATTATTCGTACCTTAGTAAAATCTAAAATTAAAATTTCAAAATTTTGTTTTAATATAATTTGCATTTTCTCGTTGTTATTTTCTTATTTAAATACATCCATTTGATTGTCAAATAGACTTTGACTATGTGTGCCCTGAATTAAACAATTTAAGCTTAACGAAACAAAAATTTATTTGTAAAAATTCAATAAAATACATGATTAAGTTGTTTTATTTTTTATAGGTCGTATTACTAAGGGATAATAAAACTTGAGATTATTTCAAAATTTCAATTATCAATTTAGGAATCAGTTTTTTACTTTTTTATAGGCTTCGACAATAAATAATTTATTAAAGCTTTTATTTAGAATTAAAATTAATGATTAAAAAGTTTTGATTTCCAAATTTGACGATGACTATTTCAAATAAACAAAACGGTCATTCGATTCAAAATTTTAATGAGCCGGCTTTCTTTGCATTACAAAAAGCAAAGCCAAGTTTTCACATATGGCGAATAGAAGTGAATACTTTAAATTCAATTTTAAATAAAAAATTTTGAATTATTTTTGCTTTTTTTAAAGAATTTTCAGCTGGTTTCGGTTCCTAAAGACTCACATGGCACTTTTTTCAAAGGTGATACGTATTTGATCTATAACTCTTTTGAAATTCAGAAAACTTTTGTTCAGCACATTCATATTTGGGTCGGGGCTGAGAGCACTATAGATGAGCAAGGGGTGGCAGCATTCAAAATGGTCGAGCTGGACGAATTTCTCGGTGGCGCTCCGGTTCAGCATCGCGAATGTCAAGCCTACGAATCAGAAAGATTTTTAAGCTATTTTAAACAAAAAGGTGGTCTAAGATACCAGAATGGAGGTTTTCAAAGTGGCTTTCAGCATTATGAAAAAGCATTCGAACCCAGACTATTTCAAGTGAAAGGAAAACGCAACATCAGACTTAATGAGCTAGCTAACATTGAATGGGCTGCAATGAACAGAAACGATTCTTTTCTGATTGATTTGAACTCGACCATTTTTGTTTGGAATGGAAAGCTTGCTAATAAAATGGAAAAATTACAGGTAAAAAATAGAAAAATTAATTTGGTTCTAGAATTAAAATAATAAAAAAAATTGTCAGGCTTTGAATAAAGCCCGAATGTTCAGGGATGAAAGAAGCGGTGAATGCAATATTGTGGTTGTTGAAGATGGAGAGGAAAAAGACTTACCAAAAGATGAGCTCAAGCTTTTCGAGTCCAAATTTCCGCTAAAAGAAAAGCTTTCCAAGCTGAAAAATGACTTATCTAGCCAAGACGATTTAAAATTTGAAAAAGACGCTTATTCTTATTTGAAGTTGTACAAGTAAAGTTTATTTATCTAAGCCCTAGCTGTGTAGCTTAATTTTAAATGTTTAGATGTTCGGATGCATTAAACGAAGGCGATGGCATGGTTAAAATAAAGATTATTGAGCAAAAAGCTGGACCATTATACAAAGAAGATTTGAATAGTGATGTAATTTAAAATTTTTTAATTTGTCTTCAAAAAATTTTATTAAAGATTTAAAATTTATTTTAAATCATCAAAATTAGTTTATGTAGAGCTATTCTAAATCAAAAAAAAATTTTTTCAAATTAAATTTTTTCATTTATTTTTATTTTTGTTACTAAGGATTCTTTCATAGTGGATAATGGTAAGCACGGAATTTGGGTCTGGATTGGTAGGAAATCAAGTGAAAAGGAAAGACAAGAAGCAATGCGAAACGCTTTAGTAAATTTTTTTATTTTATCTTTAAATTTTATATCACTAAATTGGTGGCAATTGAGAAAAAAAATAATAATAGCTAAATTTTATTTTTAAAATTAAATTTACTAATTTTTTAATTAAATTAGGGTTTTCTACAAGCCAAAGGATATGACGAAAAACAGCAAAATGCTATTAAAGTAACAAGGGTTATTGATGGAAGTGAGCCTGTCGAGTTTAAGGCATTGTTTAACCGATGGCCTGAATTGAATGAAACAAGAGGCCTTGGTCGAACATTTAGCGCTAATTCCATAGCCAAGACTTTACAGTCTAAATTTGATGCGTCCATTCTACACTCGAATCATCTTATTGCAGCTGAATCACAAATGGTTGACGATGGAAAAGGGGACAAACAAATATGGTTTGTAAACAACTTTGACATACACCAACTTGAACCTAAAAAACATTCCGAATTTCACACCGGTGATTGTTATATAATATATTATAGATATAAATTAGATAATATTGAAAAGCATATTTTGTATTATTGGATTGTTAGTATCCAGAAAATGGCGTAAGCTCCCAAATGTGTCTAAATCAAGTTAATTTAAAAGTTTGAATTTGGACATATGTTGGGATGTGTGCTAATCTCTAGGCCAGGACTAATCTTTTTTTTTCAGGGAAGAAAATCGACCATCGACGAACAAGGTACTGTGGTGCTTAAAGTAATTGAGCTTGACAATCAAATTTGCAATGGTCAAGCTCTACAGGCACGGGTCGTTGAAGGAAAAGAGCCTATTCATTTCATGTCAATATTCGATGGTCGAATAATTATCTACATGGTTATTTTATTTTTAAATGTTAAAAAAAATTTAAATATTTTTTAACAGGAAGGAAGAGCTAGTGGCTTTAAAAATTTGAAAATTCCTGAAGATGAAGATAACTTATCTGAAAACTACATGCTCCAAGTAAAATCATATGGACCATCGAACATAAAAGCTATTCAAGTAAAAACAAAATTAAAATTTAGATTATGTTGAATTTTATTTTCAAAAGGTGGATTGCAAAGCTTTGAATTTAAATTCTAATGATGTTTTCATAATTTGTCACAATTCAAGTCTTTTTTACATATGGTGTGGAAAAAGTTCTACGGGCGATGAACGCGAAGCAGCCAAATCTATTGTTTTATCGACCAAAAAAGAGCCCGAGATAATAATCGAAAGCCAGGAAAAGGACGATTTTTGGAATTGTTTGGGTGGTAAAGCTGAATACAATAGGGAAAAAAGACCAGTTAGAATTAATCAGGCTACATTCACTCGTTTGTTTGAAATTTCTAATTCATCCGGACGATTAGGTGTTACAGAAATATTCCAATTTTCTCAAGTCGATCTCAACACAAATGACGTAATGCTATTAGATGCATGGGATAAACTATTTTTATGGACAGGCTCAAGTGAGTTTTTAAAATTTTTGAAAAAAAATTTTTATTTTAAATTTTCAAGATTCAAATAAGATCGAAAAAGAAGAATCTGAAAAAATTGCATTCGAATATCTTAAAAGTGATCCTAGTCAGCGTCCTAATGATATACCCATTTACCGAATTAAACAAGGATTTGAACCACCAATTTTTACGGGTTTTTTTGGACCATGGGACTCAAATTTTTGGAATAATAAAGTAAATTAAAAATAAATTTTTGTGTACAATTCAAAATTTTTCCAGAATGATAGTGACTACAATTTGGTTAAACAAGAATTACACTCAAAGAATCAGCCTCATTTGTTCCAACTAGCGATTAAAGAAAAATCACTTAATGGCGGCAAGACAAGAGATGCTATAGATTTTAATAAATATCCCAAGTATAGCTATGAAGAATTGGTTAGACCAGTAGATGAGCTACCAGAGAATGTTCTAAACGAGGCCAAAGAAGTAGGAACATTTAAATTAAAAATTGTTAAATAATTATGTTTTATTTCTCTAGGTTCATTTAAGTGAAGAAGACTTTTTAAAGATTTTCAAAATTACTTATCAACAGTTTAAAGAAAAACCAGTTTGGAAGCAAAAAGAATTAAAAAGATCAGTTCGTTTATTTTAGTCAGTTGCGTTTAATTAATGATCAATCGTAAAGATCTCATATATATATGCTACAAATCATACTAGATGTTTATTTAATTTAAAATAAATTTTTTTAGTGTTTTTTTTTAAATATTTGCTAAATATTTTTTTTTTAAATCAAGCCTTTTTTCTAATTGAAATTTTTTAAATATTTTTTCTAATTTTCGTAAACCATTTGAAATAAATTTTTTTTTTAAATTTTATTATTAATCAAGAAAATTAAATTTTTCTGCTATCTACTTTAGTAAAATATGAACTAATTTGTTATGGTTTAACTAATTTTATGCTTCCGACCAATTTTAATTAGAAATTAAACAAAGTCAATTGATATTATAAAATTTGAGAAAAAAAATTATGCAACAATTTTTTAAGTTAAAAGTCCAAAAGTTATAAAAATTTTATCATAAAAGCTTTCATCATTAAATTCAGATAAGCAATGCCACCATGCTAAGTATACTTAATATCGTATTGGTAGTTTTGTGCACAAATAGAAACATTTTTAATTAAGCTCTTTAAAGATTAGATAAAATCTAAAATCGACTGATAGTTTAATTCAAATCATGAATCATTATCAATTTATAAGTCTAAGAAATTATGTAAAAATTTAATTTTTATTTTTTTCAACTACACCATTTAAATCAGATAAGTTGGGTTAATTTTTCAAGAATATTTTAACCTGATTTTTCATTTCGAAATTCTTTTGGTTAATTATTACGAAAAAAAACAAGTATTAATAACTAACCTTTTTTTAAATTAAATAATCGCGATTGTTTGGACTCGCTTTAAAACTTTGAAATTTTTTTCAGCCTTTTTACAAAATATTCTAAAGAAATGCCTGAAACGTAATCATATAAAATTCAAATGCACAATTTTTTAATTAATTCAAAAGGCAATTTATGAGAGCTCATTTTTTTCAATAAATTAAAAATTCTAATTCTTTGTTAATGTAATGTTTAAATACCAGCCTAATTTTTTGTGAAATTAATAGATTCCGTAAAATAAGTTTATTAACAATAATTATAATTTTAACACCTTTTTATCTAGGAAAATAAAAAAAAATTGAAAATTCATTGACTTTCGTTAAAATTATCATTATTTCAATCATAAAAACTTAAAAAAATAATTATTAAAATAAATTGTGCTGAACAAAATGTTAACCTTTTGAGAAAATCGCACGAAAATTTATTTCATGTCTAGAATTTTTTCAAAAACAACGACACAATTTTTAGTAGATTATATTTAAATTTTAGGAACGTAAATTAGATTTCTGGAGAATGTTAGGCTTGGAAGTTTTAAAAAGAATTTGGATAAAATTTTCGATTAAATAGAACAAATGTTAAAATTTCATCTTTAAGAGTTATTAATTACTCAACCAATATATCCAGGAAATCAGACAAAAAAAATTCTATAATATAGTTTAAAATTTATTTTAGATTTTAGGTCAAAAAATTAAGAAGCTAAATTTGTCTGAATATTTGTATAAATTATTTTTAAAAGATAGTTTAAAAATGGAAAAAAATTGACCAACTTTTTGATTCCTTTTTAACGAAGTAGTAAATTAAGTCATTAATCTAAAAGGATCTTGAAAATAAAATAAAAATTATTTTCAATGCTCTTCTAGTCATGTTAACCTTGATTTTTGTGAATGGTGAACATAAAATTTAAATGCTAATTTGGTATTCATTATTTAAATTATTCATAAAAATTTTATTAATTTGAAATCGACTTTTATAAAATTTAAGAGGGTATATGTTTAATCAATGAGAAATATGACCTTTTGTTTCGTTTTAAGTATAAAATTCATTCTAGATTCATAACATAAAAAATTGACTACAATATTTTATTTCAAATTAAAAAACATTTAAAAAAGCCTTAAAATGTCAGGTAAGTCTAATTAACAATCACAGATACTAGCAATAAAATTATAATATTTTTGTAATTTTTATTACATAACGATTGAACAAATCTATTTTATTTGAATAATTATATTTTTGTTTGCTTTATTTTATTTTGTTTTATTTAGTTTTAATGACAGTATTTGAAAACCGGCAATAAAAATTAAATGCCGATAATTTGAGTAAAATTTTAAAGATCTGGTCGGCTATAACGAAGCAATTTTTTTTTAATTTAGAAAACTATTAAAATGTCTAATCAATCGATTACTTTCAAAAATGAGATCAAATTTGATAATGCACAGGAAAAAAAGAATTTTCATCAACCATCTTCTTCCATTATTATTAGCGACAGGAATGATGCTAATGAAGTAAAAAAATTTGCTTTTGCTGTTTGTCGAGAGTATTTAAGCGGTGCTTGGAAAAATATTGATTATGATGATTTTATGGTCGAAAGAATATCGTAATTTTATTCCAAATTTAAAAAAGAGTTTTTTTTTATATTTTTAAAATTAAAGTGGTGGATTGAGTAATTATTTATACAAGTGTGAAGTAAAAATTGGAAAATTTAATCAAGTTAATAATGAACCATGTAAAATTTTGTTGAGGTAAATTAAAAAAAATACTTTAGATTGTAAATCTTTTAACTGTTATTAAGATTGTATGGAGAAAATCATCATAAACATTCTTCTATTTTGTTAAAAGATATCATTGTTTCAGCTATAATGAGTGATCATCATCTTGGCCCTAAGCTCTATGGAATTTTTCCGAACGGCCGTCTTGAAGAATTCATAAATGTAAGTTTGGAATATTCAGCTTTTTTCTTTTTTGAATTTTTTTAATTTTAAATTAAGGCAGCATCAATGAATCAAAACGATATGTATAAACCTGAATTGAGTCGTTCCATAGCTAAAGTAATGGCGAGGTTTCATACTTTAGAAATGCCATTCATCAAAGAGCCCCAATGGCTTTTTGACTCAACAGTTAAGTACATAAAGCAAACAAACGAGATAAAATTCACAGATGAAAAAGACATTAAACAGCATGCAAAATTAATGAGCTTTAATCTCGAAACTGAATATAAACAACTTAAGTAACACATTTTTAATTTTAAATCAATTTTTAATTTTTTTCCAAGAAAAATATTGAAGACGCTGAACTCACCAGTAGTATTTTGTCACAATGATATTAATGTTGGGAACATCTTAAAACTTCCTGATAAATTAATGGTTATTGATTACGAATATGGAAGCTATAATTTCAGGTAAATAAATTAAAAGTTTTTATTAATTTTTAAAAGAATTTAAAAAAAAATAAAGAGCAAGAAATTTTAGGTTTTGATTTTGATTTTTAATTCTAAAGATCACCAATTAGACATCTGATCTCTGTTTTTAGGCTAATGATCTTAACTAATCTTAACATCAAAAATTTAAATCCATTTAATTTAATGATCTAAATCTTTTATGTGAAAAATGATCCTAAAAAGAATTTTGATAAAAGGCTTTAATATTATGATCGGATATAACTTTAATGTTCGACTTACAAATTAGTTTTAATGATTTTTTTCAAATACAATTAAAGCTTTTAGATCAATAAATTAATGAAAATAAATTTTTTTGAATTTTATTTCAATTGTGGGGAAGTGACTGTGCTCTAAACACAGTGTACATACCACAGTTACCATAGATGGGATCCTACTGTTTCCCATCTTCGCAAGTCTAGCTTGCTAGCTTGTTGTAACTTATATTATTATTATTATTATTATTTCTAAGAATAATTTTCATTTAATTTAAATCTTTCATGTAGATTCTTGTATCGAACTTCCTTCTTTTTTCTTTGTTTAAATGCATCTTCTATTTGATTTTTTTTAGTTAAAAAATATTTTAAACACTAATTCCAAGCAATTAGGAATAGTAAAATAAACATTTTTTCAGTCTGTTTTCGCTATTATTTATAATTTTAAATAATTATTAAAAATTAATAGAAATAGTATAAAACTTGTTCGGACTTTTATTCAAAACTTTTGTACAAGTCTGGCTCAAACTTGTTAGTTTGGATTCGTTTTTTAGTTAAAAAATTTTAGATCTTTTTATATTGAATTGTATATCGTTTGTCTTAGAATAAATTTAAAATGAGATTCTTTAGATAAAATAAGATCTAAAACTTAGCCTTAACCACATGGTTATTAAAATTTACTATCAGGTTTTTTAGGTCCTAAATATTCTGCTTTTACGATTTTGTTTAGGAATTGATCAAAATTCAAATGTAAATCACTTTTTTAACGCCTAAAAATGATTAAATTTATTCATACAAAATATAAGATTTAATGACATAATTAAAATTTCATAGAACCACTAAAGATAATTTTGAAAAAAGGTTAAAAAATCAGGCCTTGTTTAATGATTTTTGATTTAAAAAATTTTTCAATTCCAATAAAGATTTACTAAAATTTATTAATTACTATTCTTGAATTACTAAAAAAATTTCTCAATAATTACAACTAACCGTTTATTCAAATTAAAAAATTTTTTTTAAAGCTTTTTTAATTCTAATGATCTAGCTTAAAAAATTTTAAGAATAAATACTTTACTGAAAATTTTCAATCAATTTTCTATTTGATAGTTTATTTTTGTGGTTGTTTATTGTAGTTAAAAATTGGAAAGAAGCCTCTTTACTTTGTTTTTATTTCTAAATCCATTATTGATAATTCATTATTTTGTGTTGAATTTTTTAAACCATTGATTCGACAATTGCTGTGTTTCAATAAATAGCCATTTCTTACTCTAAATGTACTTGTGACTCATTCTTAGATAATTTATTTCTTTTTTTGATCTTTAAATTAAAAAAATTAAAAAATAGCCCAAAATAAATTTTCAAAATACTAGAAGTTAAAAAATTGGTTTAAAATTACAATTAATTAACAATAATAATCATCCTTGGTAAAAATTTTAAAATTTGAGATTTTACTACAAATCAAAAATCGACCATTCGAATTGAGAATTTAACTAAAAAAATTTTTTAAGAGGATTTGATTTTGGCAATCATTTTTGTGAATGGATGTTTAACAACAACTATGAAAAGTATCCATATTTTCAGTACAATTTTGAATTTTACCCTAACCGTGAGCAACAAGTTAATTTTTTAACAGCTTATATTGAAGAATACAATAAGGCTAGAAGTTCTAGAGATGGCAATCTGAGTGTGGAAGATATCGAAGACGATAATGACAAAGAGAATGGCGCCAACTTTGATAAACTAGATATAGAAAAATTGATAGAAGAAGCCAATTGCTTTGCTTTGATTGCTCATCTTTTTTGGATATTTTGGTCTATATGCCAAGCTTCTGTCTGCAAAATTCAATTTGAGTATTTGGTAAATTTTTTTTTCACTTAAAATTATCCAACGACAAGGCTTAAATTACTTTTTTTTAAGGAATATGCTTTGGCAAGATGCGAAGCTTATTTTAAACAAAAGAAAATTCTGTTTCCAAATGGCTACACTGATAACCAGAATTGATTTAACAGCTCATTTTAAAATTTTTTAATTTGTAAATAAAAAATTCATTTTGAGTTTTTTTTTTCAAATAAAACTACTATTTTAATGTTACAAATGTATTTCTCTAGTTAAAAAGCTAACATAATTTTGAAACAATATAGTAATTGAAAATTTTATCATTCAAAGCATTCATAAACAAGTTTTGGAAAGCGAAAAATAAATAAATTTTAAATTCTAGATAAAAATAAAACCAACCTTTGAGCATGCTAGAAATACTCTTGGTTTAGTAAAAAAGCGTGTTCGCAAACGTAGTATAAGCTGTAGTTTGTTATAAAAGCGTTTTTTTATATAATGAATGAATAGGAATATATTTTTTCAAAAATTTCTGAAATTTTTTCTAGCAACTGAGTTACTATTTTTTGTTTTATTGTTTGCTGTTAATTCTAAAAATCTAAATTAAAGCTTTTAGAGCCTAAAAATTCCAGCAATGACTTCGCCAACGATGACGATGAAGTTTAAATCAGTTCTTGGCTCATTATTTCAGGCTCAAAACACATTTTTCATATCTAAATCAATGAAAAGTATGGATACTTCATCGATTGCCTCGTCGTCATCGAACGACGAATCTAACGACTATAGGATAAGGCGCGAAAGAAATAATGAATCTGTGCGCAAAAGTCGAGCTAAGAATAGAATGAAACTCCAGGAATGTGCCGACCATGTAAATGAGCTGAAGCAGGAGAATGTTCAGCTAAATAGCAAACTGGAAAGCCTCCAAAAGGAACTCAACACTCTCAGGGGCCTTTTTCAGCACTGTTATTCCTTGAATTCGGAAAATCCATCATTTAAACCGAACGAGATACCCACTTCCACCCTGTACAAACTCATCATGAATCAAGATCTGAAGAACAAGACCTCAGCCGACTCTTTATCAAATGCATAATTTTTTCGAATCAACCGAAATAGGTAAATTAACTCGTTTGATTCTGCTAATAAATAAACAAATCTTATATGAAATGTTAGAGTCAGAGATCGAACAGCAAAAATCATGGAATTAAGCTATATCAAAAATATTTGAAAGCAGATATTATTAGTTTTACATCGATTTTAATTTTATTTTTTGTAATTTAAATTATCCTGATGAGCATCCATAGTTGATGTGCTAAATAAAAGCTTTTCAAAAAATACCAAAAATTAGTTTATTTATAAACAACATGAATTTAAAATAAGAATTTTTTTGTTTCGTACAAAAAATTCTGACTATAAAATATTTATAAAACTTGTTCGAAAATGTCGTCCAAGTGACCCAACTAATTGTAAAAAAATGACCGCACTCATCTGAAAAATTTATTGAAAAAAGAATATGAAAAATTCTCAAAATTTAGATGTTAAAAAAATTGTCACTAAAAAAATTTTTGCTGCAAATAATTTTTAGCAAAATTAATTAACAATCATTGAACTTAGAGAAAATTGATTTTATTTAAAATTATCCGAAAAAAAAATTAAATAATGACACAAAGAAAAATAAGCACTTTACCCTAAAATATTTACCTTGCTAACAAAATGTTTTATAAAAAAGATAAAACATACTTATTATTATAATCAAATAAGATATAAGTCCCTAACCATAATTTTTGCAAGATAAAAGATTTCGCTTAAACAAACTTTTTTCCAAGCTAAAATAAATCCGATCAAGCTAACATTTTTATCTGTCAAATAAATTTTAATTTATTTTTAAAACGCAAAATTTAGTTTGAATAGCAAACATTTCTAATAAAATATTCCACATTTTAATTTGACGACACAAAAATAAATTAAATGAACAAATCTTTTTAAAAAATTCACAAAAATAAAATTGAGCCCATATTTGATTAATAAAACCACTAATTAACAGTATCTCAAATTATGAATTTCTGACACATTTTACGTATAAACATTTCATTCTCCAAAAAAGGACCGAAAAAAATGAAATTCATATCTGAATGAAATGAAATTTAACCTTTATTAAAATGTTAAAATGGCATTTTTATAATAGAAAGAAAAATTAACAGTTGTGTATTTTTTAATAAAATTCGCTGTGCAATATAAAACTGTATTTATTTTAGATGGATTCTTTTATAGCAAAAATTAAATAATTTTAAATTCGAGACTGATTTTTGAATTATTTGATTCTAATATTTTTTTAGCATCAATTGATAAAAATTATATTAATCAAGAATATTGAAAAAAAATTTTTTTAAAAATGTGATTGATAAAAATTTAAAATTGATTTTAATTCTTGTCGCTTTATTTCAATAAAAAAGATTTCATTTTGAAAAATGGAAAAACTCGACAAAATGGCGTCAAGTTTTTACTTGAACAATTTCAATTTTTAGAAAAAAGACAAGCATAAATTTTTGATGATTAAAATCGGCAATCAAGCATTGAATGATTTTTGTATGCACAAGATCGACCAATTTAAAAGACTAAATTTTTAAAGCAAAAATTATTTTGAAGTTTTTTATTACAATGTCTAATCATTACAATGCAAAGATAGCTTTGGAGGCTCTTAAGGTCTCTTTTGTCGACAATGAAACATCTCTTGATCTAAAAAAATTTATTATTGCTTATAAAGAACTAATGAAGTAATAATATTAAGATTTCTTCGTACACTAATGTTTTTTGATAGATTTTTCGATCATTTGGGAAAGGTGTTTGGATTTGTGGTCCATGATATTAGTGACAAATTTCATAAGATAGAAAAAACAATTGCCAAAGATGCACCAAACAACAACTATGCTACTGTACATTCAGCAATCGAATATGAAAAGGCCAATGATATTTACATGAAAGAAAAGAAAGTTACTTTGTCTCTACTTCGTTTAATGAGAGGTCTTGACTTCTTGAGAAAATTCATTGAAGCTATTTATTATAATCAGAATACTCCTAAAAAGTCCCACGAGTTAGCTTGGGAGGTATATGAGCAAACGTTAGCTTTTAGACACAAGCATATGGTTCGAAGTCTGGTCAAAACTGGCGTTCATTTGTTGCCAAAAAAGCAAGAGTTGTATCTTAAACTAACCTATGGAGCTGAAGGAACTAATTTCGACGATCTGTTCAAAGATTTTTCAAATACTTTAGAAAAGGCTTATTCAATTTTGTACAAACTTTATAATGATAACAATTTCCTGGAACTTGTCTTGGCTTAACTTAACAAGTTGAACAAGAAAAATTAAACAAATTAATAAAGTGTTTCAGTTATTCAAGATTTAAAATAATAATTCTAATTTTTCCTTAATAAAATAGAGCTGATTAGAAAAAAAACTTCTTTATAACCCAATTAATCTAATAATATGTCCTTTTCTATCCTAGTGGATAGTGGAAAGGCGCTCATCTCCTTTTCCTGTACCTTTTTGAGCAACGGACACAGAGGTAACTGCATCGAGTTGGTCATCTAAACCCCTATTATTACCCAGTCGAAACTGGTACCCCTTTTTTATGATGAAAAGGGTTTAAACATTCGTCCCATACTGCAGAGAATCATTGAAAAAATCTTCAAAATATCTCTGCAGTACGGGACGAATGTTAAGCCCCTTTTATCATAAAAAATAGGTTTTGGTCATGCAAGCAGAGGATCGAGGGTTCGAAACCCGCTGAGGGTAAAAAAATCTCCAAAATATCTCAATTAATCTAAACGTAAATTAATTTTTTTGTTCAATATTAAAATCTAATTCAAAGAAAAATCCAAAACAAATCATTTTAATATTAGAAAAAATTGGCTTGAAAAAAAATAATTCCTTTAAACTTACAAATTAGCATTCAAAAAATTCAAGGGATCAATAAAAATTCACTTGAAAAATGTTTACTAATGTAATTAATTCTTTTGAAAAACATTATTTTATAATTATAAGAACAAAATTGAACAGAGAACCAAAGTGATTTAGTTTTTTTCTGTTTGGTTTTTGAAAACCCTTAAAACTGAGAATTTAAAGATTAAAAAAAGAATGTAACGATAAGGCAGGTGATTTTTTCCTTTAACTTTATTTAGTAATTTTTATCTGAA
Organism: Brachionus plicatilis; assembly: GCA_010279815.1. Classification (NCBI taxonomy): domain Eukaryota; kingdom Metazoa; phylum Rotifera; class Eurotatoria; order Ploima; family Brachionidae; genus Brachionus; species Brachionus plicatilis. The sequence continues at coordinate 502,373 of QEOQ01000022.1, forward strand.
CAATTTGAAGCTCCAATTCGGCTCGCTCATAACCAGTCATGTAATTTATTTAAAAATATAATTTTTTATAGAGATTCCCAGTCACAAAAAAAC
>QEOQ01000022.1:516883-528284 GCA_010279815.1 Brachionus plicatilis
CTTTAAGTATCATTATCTATTTTGTTTTTGGATTAGTTATTAGCAGATGTTGCCAATAACTGTTTTCAAGAAGTATTATTTTTATTTTAATAAAGTTACTAAGTTAAATCAACAAATTGGATTTAAATTTATAAAAAAATAATTTTCTAATCGTTTTTTAATGCAAAGCAATTCACAGAAAATAAAATTTAATTTTAGAAATTTAACCAAATAAAGCGAAATCCAACAATTTTTAATTGTCTGGGGTTGTGAAGTTGATTTCAATTCGATCATTTCAATTCAGAAAAACTTGAATAACTTTTTTACTAAAAGATATAATTTAGTTCTATAAAATGCTCAATTATAAGCAAATTTGCTTAATTCAGTAAAATAAGTCTGCAAAATACTCTGTAATTTTATGCATTTTGCACGCCATTAAAAAGTATTCAAATAAATTGTGCACTTACTTTGCAGAGTTTTTGCAGACATATATTTTCGGATTAAGCAAAGTTGCTTAAACTTTAAGCATTTTACAGAACTAATTAAATTATTCCTTATAGTAAAAAAGTTATTCAAATTTTTCTGAATTGAAACGATCGAATTGAAATGAACTTCACAGCCCCTAATTGTCTTTTCAAATCCCAAAAGTTTGTTTTTATCATTTTGAAATTATTCCAAATATTAGCCATATTTATTAATTAAATTAAATTTCCCCATAATTTTATTTTAAATAATGTTACGCATGATTTCATTAAAAATAAAATCAAGATCTAATAGAATGAAGAAAAATTATTTTATTTTGTCTTAAATCAAAAGTGAAAAAGATTATTTTCAATTGTAATATTAAGTTAAATGTATTTAAACTAAAATACTTTTACCAATGACTGGAAAAATGTTGTCAGGATTTTGGACCAAAATCCTGACAACATTGTCCAAAATAACATCATAACATAACATTATTATATCAAAATGAAAAAGATTATCAGTTGAAAAAATTATGAGCCATATTCCCAAAGAGTGAATCGAACAGGCGTACCAAAAGTAAAGCTAAAGTCTATGAGAACAATTGGTAAAATAAAAATCTTAATCATCTTCAAAAATAGAATTCGCACATGTTTGTGTAAAATCTACCTACGGTTTTTCAAAGACCATACTACCATTATACCTTACTCGCTATGAAGTTGAATGCCTAAATTAATATTACTGTTTCTAAGAAAAATTTAGTTCCTAATGGAAAAATTTGTTTTCTATAATTAAAAAATTTAATTATAAAATAAATTTCTTTTTTCTTCTTCAATTATAGAAATATTGGTTGAATTTTAGCAATAAAAAATTAAAAAGTACAGACACTTTGAGGTTAGCTTCGTATCATAAACAAAATTGTCTTTAAATTATTTTTTTCTCTAGGCTGTTTTTTTCTTAAATCTTAAAAAATTTAATAAAATATACTCTTCAATTTTATATTGTAAAAACTTGCGGACTTCCCCAGGGTAATTTCTGAAACCCACTGAAGATCTTTGAATCAGAATGATAAAGATTTTAAAATGTAGATGAAATAACTAATTTTTAACTTGATGACTATTTTTCTAAATAGAACAAAATCTATAAGTAGCTCAGTTAGAATTGATTATTAACAATTTGGCATATGCTTATTACTTACCTTTAAATTATTAAAAAATACTTCTAAATAATAAAATTATTCTAATTTTTTATTTAAACAAGCTTTAAATAGTAATTTTTAAGCTATTTTAATAACTAAAAAAAATTTTCTTTGTTCTTCCAAATTCGTTAGAAAGAAAGTTGAATACGATAATAATCAATTTCTGCATTATCTGTTTCTATGCTCTTTTGAGGTTCATTTGATGCGTTTGTATCGTTCCGTGATTGCTGTTAACAAGGCCGTTTTTTTTAATATTTTTTTAAATCTCGACTAACTAAATATCAAATTTCTTTAAAATTATTAGGAAAAATGATCTATAAATCCCATAGGATAGTTGTTTTTGATAAGAGTAACTATATTTAAACCAGTTTGCTAGCGAAGCAGGAGAAGCCAGCTCAAAAGTGGACCTAAAAATGCTACATAAAATCACATAAAATCACTAATGCGATATGTGGCTCGATATGTGGAAAAGAAAAACATTAGTGAAAGACAAAAAAGTCGTATCTTAACAACTGAAAGAGAGCAAGGACGAAGATGGGTGGGCATTTAAGAGAAGTTCTAAATAGAGCAGAACCTAAAGAGTCTTTAAAACCTGAACCACCTAGCAGTGGCGTAGCGCCATTGAGGCGAAGTGTGGCGGCCGCCATATCATTATTGAAAATGGTGTGGCGGCGCCATACCATTTGGTCTCATTTTTTAAAATATACATTTTTGTTTTGTATTATCTCTTTCTAAATTTTCTATCCGATTAAAAAATCTCTTTAAATCATGTGATTTTTAACAAATTTGTCAAATTTGTATTCTTTTAAAAGTTTTTTTGGAAGTTTTAGCCGAAGCAAAAGAAAAGTATTTGGGTTCTGAGATTTCAAAAAAAATTAATTAGACGATATTGGCGGTGTTTAGTAGGATAAAATAATGGTCCGACATACGGTCAGGTTCTAAAAGCATATTTTTCAGGAAAATCGAAAAAAACAGTAGTTGAGCACCTAAAAATTTCGAATTCTTTAGTTTAATCTAAAAATTCTATTAAAAGAATACAAATTTGACAAATTTGTTAAAAATCACATGATTTAAAGAGATTTTTTAAGAAAAATAAAGCAATAAAATAAAAAATTAAAACCATAGATTTGCTCAGAATTTTGTCAAGATTTTTTTAAAAAAAAAATAAATCGGGTCATAATTGATCCCTCGGAGGAGATACGATTTAAACTAGAAAAAACACATTTTTTTCCTTTTTTTAGCCAACAAAAACCGCCACAACCTTTTTTTTTTCTCTAAATTAACGTAGTATGTAGAGAATTTTATGCTCTTTCAGAATATATATACTTTTTTAATATTTTTAAGTTTTATCTTTGAGATTTTGAGTCTTAAAGAACAACAACTTTTTAAAAGGTTTGCTATTTTTGTAACCCTGGGTGTAGAAAATTTTTTTTTTGCCCCCTTCAAAAAAATTTTTTTTCTGAGGTTTTTGAGGGCGTAGATTACGAATTTTGAGTCAAAAATGTGAAATTCAGATAGCACTAAAGTTTTGAATTTCGTGAACCTTAAATAAAAAATTTTTATAAAAAAATTTTAAATTTTTTTATTTGACCCCCTCGGGACCCCCCTTTCTTTCATTTTGACCACTGAATCTGAATCTCGCCACACCATTTTAAAAATCCTGGCTACGCCACTGCCACCTAGTACTCACTTCGATATTGACGCAGAAGTGCCTAGCCAAAAAGAAACAGAAGCTACTCTAAATACTCTGAAGAACAGAAAAGTCCCAGGTATTGACCGAGTCGCGGCAGAAATGTTGAAAGATGACGATGAGATCACAAAAGAATATTTCAAAACCTCTTCAGCAAGACATGGCGTCAAGAAATCATACCAGAGGACTTGTCAAAAGGCCTAATAGTCAATCTCTCTAAGTTAACAAAATGATCTGTGACAATTGGTGATGAATAAAACAGCAAGGCTTTTTGCAGCATAATTCTGGAAAGAATCAGGAAATCCTTGGATGTTATACTTGAAGAAGAGCAAGCAGGTTTTAGACGAGGAAGAGAATGCGTTGACCAGATATTTGCACTGAGGAAAATCATAGAACAAAGTCTGAAATGGAACAGCCCCTTGTATCTTAACTTGATTGGCTTCAAGAAAGCCTTTGATAGCATACACAGAGAAACCTGGTGGGCCATATTAAGGTATTATGGCCTGCCACAGAAGATAATTAACCTGATAAAACTCTTCTACGAGAAATTCGAGTGTAATTCAGGAAAAAAGACAAAATGAGAGCTTCAAAGTGTTTACAGGAGTCAGACAAGGGTGCGTTCCTTCTCCTACATTAAACCTAACACTGAATGTTGGGAAAGCCTAAACACCTTCCATACTGGAAGCCGATACTAAAGAATTCTCGAGATATATACTGGTCTGAGACATAGTCAAATGCTAACCTATACAATAGAACAAATTCAGAGTCATTAAAGTCAATGCATTAAAAACAAATACTTGGTAGCTTAGAATGAAAGAAACAAAGTAAAGTCAGAGGATCGCCTTGAGTGGAAATCAATCAAACATGAAATATTTGATATTAAATTTTTTTAAAAAATAACAACTCTTTTGCTCAATTAAAATATGTTTCAATCATTAGAATCATTTTCTAAAATAGTTTTAAGCCTTTATGAATAAAATTTTTAACAGACTACTATAGTGAGATGGCCTAACTGAGTGACTTGTTTTAAAAAAAAATTAAATTTAAGAAAATTAAGGTGAGAAAATTGGAAATCTGATCACCCAATTTGCCCCAAGATTTTGACTCACCCATTAACCGGGTGAGGGGCAATTGGGTGTATACGTTTAACCTAATTGCCACATTTTTTAGTTGGATTGCCCCGCATATAAACCCGGCTAATCGAATTTTCACTCGATTGCCCTGAACATTTTTAAGTTTTATATAAAGACTGCTCTTTTTATATTCAAAAGGAATAAAAAAAATAAATTTCATCAGTAAATTTTTTTAAAATCGATATGGATTTAACTACAGTCAAGTCTCGATAATCCGAATAATTCGATAACCGAACAAAATTTATCGGGCTCAGAGCTATTTCCCATACCTTTACATGTAAAATTCATTTGTTAAACCGAATTTTTTGTTCGGTTTAATTTGACATCCGAACAAAATTTGACATTCGGGTTTATTGTCAATGTATTCAGTAATAAAAATAATTTTTTATTCGAATATGAATTTTAGTCTCTAAGTTTTTTTTTGTACGTATATTAACATAATTTTTGTTTAAATTAGCGTCTTTCTTTTGAAGGCTTTAAAAATTTTTGTTTGTTTATGGAACAATCATCTTTGATGAACGACAAAGATGCTGATTGTATATCTTATTTTAACTCAAGATTCATTGACGTAAAGGCATCAAGCCTAACACAACCAAGCTTGGTTAATTTCTTATCAGGAAACTAAATTATTTTTTTGTCAATTTTATTTCGATAGTTAATTTGTAATTTGTTAAATAAATAAATGTATTTTTGTATTTTCAATTTTTAATTTTGGTAAAATTGATTATCTGAATATTTTAATCCGAACAATGATTTCTTAAGGCGATTTCTATTCGGATTAACGAGAGTTGACTGTACTTAACAATTAATTTTTACAAATTTTTATAAATAACTTTTGAATAAATGAAACTGAGATTTAATTTTTGATTGATTATTCTAATTTAAAAAGAAACAAACACATTCACAAAACCCGAGAACAATAATATTTCTCATAATAGGTGAACCATATTTCACCTAACTGACTATAACCAGTTTTTCAACTATTGAATATAAATTTAAAAATTTAAATGAATTATTTATCTTTTTTTTATATATCTTTTTTACATATATTTTTATTCTGAAGGAGCATTAGCTCGGTACGGATAAAATAATAAATAAATAAATCACTTAAAAGTAAAAAAAAGAATTTTAAATATTTTTTTCTAATTTCCAAATAAAAATTAAAATTATTCAAGATTCACTTAAGAGTTTAATTTCAATTTTGTAAATTTGAGATTAAAAATGCAGGGAATAATTTTACAAAAAATAAATTTACTCAAATCCCAGATTTAATAAAATTAATACTATAGTTTTGGGGATTACAATCGGTGTAAATCGGTTAAATGGGTTATTTTTGGCGTAAATGCGGTGAATTTTGAGATGAAACCCTATTTAACCCTTAACCCTATTAAACCCTCACTAATTGCTCCTGAATTTTTTTGAAGTCATTTTTCAGCCTGAAAAAGATAAGCACATATCAAACAAAATAAAGCTATTTATTCTACGGAGCCTCTTTTATATAAGTATTTAAAAAGAATTTAAGACATAAAATGTTAATGAGGAAAAAAAAACTTATCAAAAAATTTCACCCGGTTTACACATAAAATAATATCCCCATATTACAATATATTGAAAAATTTAAAAAAATTTAAAAAAAACAACTTTTTATTAATCAAGTAAATTTTTGATTACTTGAATATTCCTCGAAGTGTAGCAAATTTTTTAAGGTTTCTCTTCAAATTCTAATTATTCAAATTTTTGTTATATATTCCAACTGTGATTGTTATTTATTGATTCAATTTTAAGTTTAAAAATAATATTAAACAAACAAACTAAAAATATTTTTTTAAGTGCCCTTACAAAAAAATGATTTCGTGAGTCTCAACAAATATGTGACCAGATAATTTTTCTGAACAATTTGAGTGCATTAAACAGGCGACTAAAAAAAGTAGAAACGTGTTTTTAAATAAATTAATTAAAGTCATTAATTTATTTATTAAAACACTTTTCTACACTCATGAAATTTTAATTGTTTTGAAAGAAACAAACTTGAAATTTTATGCACTTTTTTTTAAAATATGAACTTGTGTTTCTTTTTTCTTCATTCCAAAAAATTTTAATTAAATTTTGCTTTTAAAATAAAAAAAAAAAAAATCATCTAAAATTTAGGTCGTATTTTTTTAATAAAGAAAATTATTTATGATTATTTAAAAAATAAAAAGGTAAATTTTGAGTACAAAAATTGAGCTTGAAATCTCTATAGTCGCATTTTTATTAGCAATCTTTAAATTTACCTAGAGAGATTTAGATTAGTAATTTGAAATATTATGTTGGTTGTTGATTGTTTTTTTTTTTAGAACTTTTAGAATTCATTATTACCTGAATTCATTTCTTTTAAATAGACTAGAATTTTTTATTATTATTTAAAAAAAAAATTTAGTCTTTAAATTATCGTTTCATAATGGCCGAAGCTCCAGTTTACGATCCAGTTTCAACTGACGAAAATGAAGAAAAGCCACCGTCTTACTTTAATGTCATTAGCCAAATAAAACACGCCAAAAGTGAAGCCAAATCTCCAGCAGATCTCGGATTACGAACTCTGAAAATTCTTGCAGGATCATGTAACAAAAAATTTTGTAATAAATCAATTTATTAATTAATTTAATTTTTTTTTAGTTTTTTTTTCAATTATACTTGTAATTTCCTCAGTAATTCCTATAGCAATGCTGATTATTGGAGTCATTTCCCAAGAGAAATGTTCTATTCAATCTAAAATACCTTTATGGTTAATTGTAATGGGAGTTGGAGGAGTTGTTTCAGCTTCATTAAAATTTTTAGGAAGCATGATTACTTGTATCAAGTAATAAATAAACTCACTAAAAATGTCAAATTATTTATTTTAAAATTTAAAATAGAAGCCGAAAAGACAGAAAATACTCAGAACCGAAAATTCTATCTTGTTTTAACGGGATACTCTCTTTGTTTCTTTTCATTTGGTTTATTCTGGGTAAATATTAAAAAAAAATCTTCTTTTGTTTTATTTTTAAATCAAAAAGGTAACTATTGGGTATATAGTATATATAATAAAGTACAATACGACAGCCTAGTTGATCCAGAAACTTATTGTGATAAACTTTGCTACTTGTTTTCATTTTGGTCAATTACAACTACATGGATACTCCTTGGATTGTCATGTTTGTGCTCATGTGTACTAGTATGTGTAGTTGTAGGAATATCAGCCAAAGTTCTTACAAGTCAAACAGAATAAAAAGTCTATTTCATTTATAATTATATGGGTGTATTGGAATTTCATTTAGAAAAAATTGGCTTACATTTGATTCGTTACCATCGAAACTATTTCGAATATCATGTGTACAGTCAATATTTTTTTAATATATTTACTTTAACTAATAAAAGGTGAAAACTTTTAAAAATCTTTTTTTATGTTAATAAATGGATGTAAAAATCATGTCCGACAAATTTATATGCGAATACCTTGAGGAAATTTTGCAAAAAAAATATTTTTTTCCGAAAATATATCATTATTAAAATAAAGTTAAAAAATTATTTTTTTTAAAGTCGTTTAAATGAAATAAAAAAAAAAATTTTTTTTTTGTTATTTTTATCAAAAAAGACCTTCTTTATATGCTTTTTTTTAATAGAAAAAATTGTTTCAAAGAAAATTTATAGTCATTCAAAAAAGAATTCACGGTTTAACCCCATTAACGGTTCAACCCTGAATAACTATAATCAATTTAAAAAAAGTTATTGAATAAAGAAATTTTTTTTGTTGTTGAAAAAAAATATAAATATCTCAAATTGATTTCTAAACACTAAAATAATTGCCACTTTTTTCTTTCTATTTGGTTTATATCTTTATCTGACAATTGCTTGAAAGTCTTGAGTGTCCATTCTTTTAATAAAACTTCTATCAGATTCACTTTCCAAATCAAGCATTTTAGAATTTGGTGAAAAAAATTTTATTACAATTTTGGAAATAGTTCTTATGTCAAAAATGGTTTTTAATACTTAAAGAGTTTTTTTAAATCAAAAAGTTATTTTTTAAATAAGTTATTCTTTTTTTAGTATTTTAAATTCATGTAACATTTTTGCTAAGTAAATTTATTCTTTGATAAATGATTTTTGATATAAAAATAATAATTTTAGTTACAAAAACTATTTCTAGCCTTTTTAAAATCGACCTTTATATAATAAAATTATTACATTAAATGCTCACAGTGCATCAGAGGATTTTAACATGGAATTTCTTCGAGATTGTTTTAAATTAAGTTTCTTATCCGAAAGAAAAAAGATTACTTCGTTCGAGTTTTAACTGATTATTGATTTTAGTACCCAATTTCAATTGCTTGACACAAAAATTTTTTTTTCTGTAATTGTAAAGATTTGAAAATATTGAAAAATGTCCTGATAAGAACCAAGCTTGCGAAAAATGTGTTTAAAGACTGATTTGTGATTAATATGAAATATAAAAACCACATAACACAAAATAATACAACTCTTTCTAAATACATTCATTTTATATTTCAACCAGTAACAATTATTAAAAATAACAATGATAAGATATTAAATTAAGGATCTCTAAAAAAATCCAATTGAGTTCAAATTAAACATATAATTACACGATAATAAACTTCAATTTTTATTCTATTTTCTGGCGTTCGATTTTTTTCCTGAATGAGCTTTAATTCGATACTTATGAACAAATAAATAAATATATAGTCTTGTAATTAAGCGTCTTGTAATTAGTAATTGAAAATTCAAATTTTTTACTTTAGCTCAATTAATAATAATTATTTTGGATAAAAAAAGGATTTCTGTGGTTTAAAAAAATTCTAAGTTTATTTAAATTATCAAATTAAAGCAAAAATAAATATTAAAAGTTTTTTTTCTAATTAATGATATGTTTAAATTTATTTTTTTTATAAAATAGAACAAACAGCCGTTTTTCCATTTTTGCCATTTCCAAAATCAAATTCTTGGCCATTAATGCTCACAACAACTCCGTCTTTATTATCATAGTATTCTGAAAATTTCTCTTTTTAAAAAAGGAACATTAGAAAAATTTTAAGTTTTATTTTGGTAACTGTAAACCTTTTGATTTGCTGTAATCATCAAAAATTTTTTTAGCATCTTGATCATTCGAACAATAGAGAATTCTTTGCAAATAATTGGCGCCAATTGGGAGTCCACCAGAAATTTCCAAAATTTTGTTCAAATTTACCTTAATAATTTTCTTTAAATAAAAAGTTTGAATTTTAAATAAATGACCCTTTTGTTTGAATTTTTTATCTAAAAGAGACATTTATTTCTTTGAAAAATTCCTTTAACATACGACTGTATTTTCCAAGCGACTTATTTTGGCTTTACTTAATTTCAATTCATCTTTTAATTTTTCTGATTCTGGATCGATCTAAAAAATGAATTTCTTATTTTTTTAATAATTAATCACTAATCTCTAGCTTACGTTATTTGAAACTTTGCCAATCATATTATTTTGAGAGTTCAATTTTTCTCTCTCAAAATACTCTTTTGTTGTTATTTTGCTATTATTATGTTCTGGAGATGGATGTTTTTGTTCCCCAAATATTTGAATATAAAAACATTTATTTAATAGAAAGTTCAAAATCTTTAAAAATAAAAATTAATTTTAATTCATTTATTTTTAAAAAACCTACTTCTTCAGTCGCAATAAACGTAAAATTTTTGCTAAACTTAAAGTCGGGTTTATTAGTTCCTTTGATAGTATTTGTCTTTATTAATGTTGGCTCTTTGTAAATCTGAAACGAACAATAAATGTCCTTTGAAAATTTTAAAAAAATTTATTTAGGTTCACTTTTAAAATTTTATAATTATTTTTTTACTTCGTATATTGGATTGTAAATATTTGCAACTCCTATTTTGATTAGAAAACTAATTGGCTTATTTATCAAGTCAGTTTTTGGGTCAGCTATCAGATTACTACCAGCTTCTTCATATTCTTTCTCAGTAAATGGCTTACCAGAAGCGTTGCATGGCAATATCTCTATCTGTACGGTGCCAGCTTCGTTGCTTCTCAAATCTAGTATCTTTGCATCAGTTTTGTTCGGAAGCATGTACGGTAGAGTTTTGGGGAAAATCATGGCTGTTCCGATTTGAGTCGGAGTATCAGGTGATTCAAAAAATGGATCATATGACTAAAATAAAATAAATTAGCTTTTTAATTAAAGAAAAAAAAATTTAAATTTTAAAGCTTTCAAGCTAGATTTTTATCAGAAATAATAAGAAAAGACATCAAAAAATTTGTGCTAGATGGTTACATTTAATGATTAACTATATATAATTTCAAGCTATTTCCCGAAACATAAATATTTAAAAATGCAAGAACCTGTGTGTTTTTACTCTTAGTATTTTAAAGTGAAAAAAATATTAAAAAAAAAATTATTGGGAATAAAAAATTTTTTATTTAGTATACCTTGAATTTTTCACGATTAATAACACCATCATCTTTGAAATCGAGATACAGTTCAGTCATATCTGCTTTTCTGTTAAGGAATTTCTCTTTATTCCACAGCCATTCTAGACCAGTTGCAAAATTTTTTACCGACACATAAGCCTTAATTAAAAAATAAAGGTTTAAATTGTCAACTAAACATTAAATAAAAATACTTTCACTTTTCCATCATATTCTCCCCTGAAGAAAAAAAAATTTACAAACAAAAAAAGCAAAATTTGGGTGAGGATTGAAAAAAATAAAAAAAATTGAAATCATAAAAAAAGCTGCTATTTAATACACTGTCCAACAAATGAATTTGGTATCTAATGTATTTTACTAATTTCAATAATTATATTATTAACAATCTGTAAAAACTCACATTATTTTTTGATCAATTAATTAATAATTGATAGTTAATTATAAAATCTATTAAAACATCAATTTCCACTTACAATAAAAATGGTGAA
>QEOQ01000022.1:541751-560698 GCA_010279815.1 Brachionus plicatilis
TGTAAATATTTTTTTTTTCAATTAACAAATTAGGATCATGATCCTTAAAAATTGTTAATAAATTTTATTTAACCATCTCGTCTAACTTACCGCAAGAACTTGGTTTGTACAAACATTTACCGTATTTCCTCAAATAAAAGAAAGTTTTTGAAAATTTTTCACTTCAAAAAAGTGACTCAAATAAAAGAAATTTGTCCATTTTTTTCCTTCTAAAAGAAACAAAAAAATGCATGTTTTACATGTCAAATGACTGGTGAATTTTCTTTTAATCGAGACACATTTTTTGAGAAAAACAACTCAAATAAAAGAAAATTTTTGCCTCAAATAGTAGCAACTTTCTTCTATTTGTGGTTACTTCTATTTGAGGTAATACGGTAACAATGCCATTTTAATCAAATCTAATTTAAACTGGCTAAAAAAATTTACCACCAGAATAAATTGAAATTATTCAATATCTCTCAAGTCATAATTCTAAGTAAACAGAATTAAATAAACAAGGATTTCATTAAAATTAATGATTTTATAAAAAATAATAAAATTGAAGCCATGACTAGAAAAAATTGGTAAAATTATTACATAAGTCAAAAAGAAATTTGATTTGCAGATTACGTTTGACAAAATTAAAGGCAAATCGTCATAGATGATGAGTTCATGCTGATTAATTAATAGCATTGTAGGACACACGATTAAAAATAACAAATCAGATATAGCTAAATTTAGGCAAAAATATTCAGTAGGCGTTTGTTTTTTGGTTGGTAGAACGAATATGACTGACAAATTTGCCAGAATACCAATTGCGGAAATAATTGGCCATAAGATTGTAAAAAATGGCAAGTCGTCCATTTGATCAATAAATTCCTTTATCTAAATCGAAATAACTTAAAATTATAGTTGAATTAATCATTAAAGAAAAAAACACTTGAATATATTTTTCTTTCAATTTGAAAGTATAAAATTATTGTAAGAAAGCTTCAAACACTTTATTTGGTATTATTTAATAAACCATTGGGGTCTAATAAAACAAATTAATTCTTAGATAATGATTATGCAAGGATTTAATGCTGATAAGGAAATTAAGCCAGCTTTTTTCTTTATATTAAAGCAATAGATTTCAGAATACCAAATTATAAATTTAACCAAAAACTTTTCTAAGTTTAATCAAATGAAAAAAAATTCAAATATCCGGTAATTTTTTTTCATTAATTATTTGAAAAAATCAGTGCTAATAAAAAATTATTGTTCTGAAAATACCTCTTATATTTTCGAAAATTGTTATCTAATGAGCACTTTTGTTTTAAATTTTTCCTTAAGGATCAAAGATTTAGTTTTAAATTTATTCTTGGGGATAATTCAAAGATTTAACTAATTAGTCAGTAAGCTCAACATTTCTTTAATACATCTTTAGAAAATTTGTTCACCAAAGAAATTGCGTTTAATAGCTTATCCCAAATGACTAAAAAAACATGATCTAAAAACTTGCTCGTTTCTAAAATACTTACTTCTTATTGTTCAGAAAATAAATTTAAAAAAAAATTTTATGTCAAAATAATAATCGGATTTTGGGAAAATTTGTTTATATATATTAGTAGAAATTACAAGAGCACTATTTGTCAAGTGAATTAGGAATTTTATCAAATGCTGACATATTTCTCAGCTATTTAAAAGATTTTATTTATGTCATCAAATACTTTGTGAATTAAATTTTAATTGATGAGTTTTAGTAGAGATTTTTTGGAATTAATCTACATTTCTTTAGAATATCTAAAAATTTCATCAACAAAAATTTAGATAATTTTCGCAAATTTTTACTCGGAAGTTTAGATGAAGGCTTTGGTTATCCGGACGAACCATTGGGTTTTTATCATTACTATATAATAAATGAATAAAAATACAATTTATTTAATTTAATTCTTAAAATTTAAAATTAATTAATTAATTAAAAATAAATTTTGAATTCATAACTATTGAAAAAATTGTGAAAAGAATTTAAATTTCAAATTAATTTTACCGACCAGGAAAAAACTAATAATATTGTTATTTCTGAAAATAACTATCGATGGATATAAAGTTAAAAAACACGCTAATCAAAAAAAGTATTTTAATTGAATTTTTAAAAAAATTTCTATCATAGAAAAAAATTAAAAACCTTCACCTACCTTACTATATCTACACAATCTGGCAATAAAATACTTAAGCTTTTGAACTAAGATATTTTATTATTTAATTACAGTGGCGGCATTTTGTATCAGCCTTCAGTTGATATCATTTTGTAATATTTTTTTTGCTTTAACTTTTACTAGCAATTAGATGATTTAAGCTGATAACAGAATGATAATGGTTTGTTTTATTTTAATTTAAAATTTTTTTAATATTGATAAGCTTTTAGGCGTCTTATGGAGCGAACCAAAGAATTTTGTGCCGTGATCGGCACTATTAAACACAAGTCTGGTGTTTTTATTTGAACAATTATCCGATATGTTATCATATTTGCTAATTTTGTGATTGAAATTTAATAATAATGATAATATTAAGCTGCAGCAATTACCATGACATGACACACTGTCTACACAAGACCCATTGTGGCAGTTGCTATAAAAATAGTAATAGTGATAGAAAATTTAGTTTTTAATTATTACAGATTTGGCATTTTTATATGCTTATCGTAGTCCGCTTTTAAAATGTTATTTGTTTAGGGAATTGACTACAAAATACCGTAGCTTGTTCCAAATTGGAATAATATTGTTTACGAGGAAGTTTTCTCGTGGACCACAGTTCCTTTAAAATTTCCTTTAAGCAAAAAATTATTTTCTTGTACAGTTAGTATCTAACTGGTCTCTATGACACTTAATTACAAAATACATTATTTTTTTTACATGAACAATTCTTCTCACATTTCCCTAAACAATTACACTTCAATAAACTACTTCTTGTCCACCAAATATATAATGTTGACTATTTATTTACCTAAGTGATTCTTTTTTTTGAGACTTCATTAATTTCAGAATAAAATGAGATTTTATTATTTGTTATGATAAGAAACAAAAGGGTGATGATGGAGCAATCACTCGATAGAAAATGTATGCAAATTTAAAAAAAAGTCTCCCTTGTAGACATTGATTTTTCATAGTTATCAATAGAATAAAACGAATCTAAAAGTAGCTTAAATAAAAATTCACTTTCTACAAAAATTCAAAAACTTTAAAAAAATGCTTATAATTGTAGTTATTAGAAAGAAAAAAGACTGGTCTTATTTGGCAACTTATTAATAAAATTCCTGTCTAATTTTTTATTTATAAATTAAAATGAAAAGGTCCAAAGGGATCATTGTGACACGTGCCTTCATTTTCTTTTACAATTTGTTTTTGAATTAAAAAGAGAAAAGATCCAATTTTTCAACTTTGATACCTTATTGAGCTAATATTAGAAAAAAAACAAAATTAATTGCATTATTGATTTTTCTTTTTAAATAACTTACAGAAACTATCAAATTTTGCTTTTTATCACAAAAAATTTATAAAAAAATTATTAAAATTTTGCTAAATTTAATTCTTAAAAATTAAATAGACAGAAAATTAGAGAAAATAGTTTTCCTAGTTAATTTAGATTTAGATTTAGATTTAAAAAAAAATTGTTTTGAAATTAAGAATTGTATTTTCTTACTTTTAAATCAATCAATACCTTATCGGTATTGTAAACCGAATAAATTTAATTCAATTTCATATTTATTAAATGGAAAATTTTGTTTAAGTTTTAGAAGTATTGAAATGATTTATAAATAATTTTTTTTTGCTTCACGAATTATTTTTTCTACTAAATTAGTACGAAATATTTTTGAAGATTCGTAATACATCATTAAACTTTTTAAGATAAACTAATGATAAACTAACATTTTTTAGAAATTATACAAATCTTTCGTTTGTATAATATATATTTGGTTTTTTCCATTTCCATTTAGCTTATTTAAAATCAATCTTTTTAAACAGAAGATAAATTTAGCTGATTATAAACATAACCAATTTAATTCTAGGCTGAGTTAAAAATACTATAAATCATGATATTGCCTCAAGAATAAAAATGAATTAAATATCAATCTAAACATCTTTGTCATTTTAACCACGTATAAGTTAATTCTAATGAATTATTTCAATAACTTAATAATGTATATACAATTTTATCAAGCTAATTTACTTTTAAGAGTAAATAACAAAATATCAATTTTTTTTCCTTAAAATTTTAATTTTATTTATTAAGTCCTAATGATATGATAATGTTTTTAGATAGGATTTTCTGAACGTTCTAAAAATTTTCCTAAAAAATATTCATCAGAGTTGGTGGTATTATTGGTATCATAATTTTTTAATTCGTAACTAATGAATCTGTAAAACTTTAAAAAATATTTTTAAGTTAAAAATAATATTCATTGCTTATTATTGAATAATTTTACAATTAAAAAAAAAACAACTGATTAGTTCACACAGATAAACTCGAATTTTTTTATGCTCTTAATACGAGAGATTTACACAAATATTTACAAATATAAAAAAAACAAATAATTTCTAAATTTTAAAAATATTTCTTTAGGCTCATTTTGAATCAAATCTTAATGATGTCTATTGAAAAAATATTTTTTTATAAAAATGATCATGGTCGCAAAGGTTATCAATCAGATATCATATTTGTTTTCAGTTATTTAAGTAATCAATAACTTAAAGAACTATATAAAAAATTTAAGTGAAATTCATTTTAATTTAAGTAATATAAAATTTTGATGAAATGACATGACATGACAAAAAAACTGTCCGGAATTCTTTAACCATATTAATTTATATTTTATTTTATCTTAATTTAAATAAAAATTTAATTTATTTTTTTAGTTGGTAAAATTCTATTAATATATGATTTTGGTTTTAGATCTATTACTATATGAAAACAATCTATTTTCAAAGGTATTTTCAGATAACCTTTTTACCTGTTTGATCTGGAAGAAGAAAGGATATCAAAAAACATTCTTTGATCTACAGTACAATTAAATTTGAAATTTCTATTAAAGTAAGATGTTGGGGTGCAGAGGTTTATGGGATTTCATCTCTTTTTACCAAAAAATTCATCAAATTATGAAGCAATGATACATGAAAATTTTATTAAAAATAAGGACAGAATGATTCACTCTACCAAGCTTGACTTCTTGTTCTTATGGAGTGAGTCGTTTGGGCAAGTATAATAAAAATATCCTAATTTTTTAAAAAATAAATATAAAAGTTTTGTTTTTTCGAATCAGTTGTTCATGTCTTAATCCGTTGAGTCACCTAGGTATTATTATTAACAATATGATTTATAAAGTTTTTTTACCAATTTGTTTAAAAAAAATAATTTAAACAAGAAAAATTATAAAAGATAAAAATTTTGTAATTAGCTTATCAACAATTATTTGATACTGTTCAAAGTTCATTATTTGTTTAATCAATCATGGTTGAATTCCAATTATCTTGTATTACATAAGATTATTTAAATACTTTAATATTCGGCTTGATATTTGAGTAGATATCTTATTTTTTTTTAATTTTCGAATGTATCAAATAATTGGAAAAAAAATCTGTACACAAGTTGAATAAAATTTTTTAAAGTTACATCTTGGAAAAGCCTGACAAAAATTTTCTAAAGACTTTGAACTTATTGAGAATAAAAAAAAAATCAAGTTTTAAGTGGTTTTTAAATATCAATGTCAGTTCAAAATAAGATGAGATAAAATCGATTCACGATTTTGGAAAAGAAGAATTTCAAAATTTGCTTGAAGCAATTACCAGAGAATTTAGCTTTAGTTCCTGTATATGTTTCATGTTTAGATAATTCGAAATTAAAAAAAATACAATTATATGAGTATAACTGAAAATGAATAGAATTTTATAAACACTTAAATTAAAAATTACCAAGTTTGCAATCAATTTTCAATTGTTGTTTTTAAATTTTTCTCGAAATTTAAATTAATAATATAAATCTCAGTAAAATTAAATTTTCCAATCTATAGCTTCAATTAAAAATAATAGAAGTATTATTATATAAAATTCTGTTTTATGTCAAGAAATTTTCGTGACAAAATTGGATAAGCCCAATTAAATATATTTAAATTATTGTTTACAGATAAAATCTAGATAAAAGATTCTTTCGATTTAAGATTTAGGTTAAGTCAATTATTATTAATACATAACATATGAGGAAAAAGTTCATTTCTTTTTAAAACACTGAAAATATTTCTCACATGACAAT
Organism: Brachionus plicatilis; assembly: GCA_010279815.1. NCBI lineage: Eukaryota > Metazoa > Rotifera > Eurotatoria > Ploima > Brachionidae > Brachionus > Brachionus plicatilis. Next base: position 548,016 of record QEOQ01000022.1, read on the forward strand.
GAAAAATCGGTCTGGTTGCAACCAAAAACTCTTAAGCTCAAATAATTTTAAAAAGATAAAAAAACTTTTTTAAATCGAATAAAAGATCGTGTATCAAGGCAATCTATAAAATTTTACTTAGCTAAAATTCGATTAATCTTTTTGCCAAGTCAACTGAATTTTGAAATCTTATTAGTATTGATTTTAAATGTAAATAGAAAAATACAGTTTGAAAGAAGATAACTTTTCTTTGATAAAAATATTTTATTTTTATTCAAATTTTTTTTCGCGTCATTTAATTGATTTTGAGTCTTATTTGTCAAATTAAATAAATTATAAAAAAAGCTTGGAATTCATTATCATCATTAGCTCTAGATGAAATAAAATTGAAAAAAGCCATAAAATTTAATAAATAGAATCGATTGCTTTTATTCGATCAAGATAATTTTGACTAAAGAAAATTGAAAATTGGCTTTTATTTTTTATAATTTATAAAAATAAAATTGATGATGACTAATCTTCTCAATACCAATACAGCTGATTCTAAATTAATTTATTTTATGGAAAAAACGCGGAATGCACCCAAAATTTTTAATGATTATTATTCTTAAGCAAAAGAATATTAAATTTCAGTATTTATATTTTAGCCTAGTAAAAATAATTACCCAAATATTGAAAAATAATAAAAGTCTAATATTACAAAATACAAAAAAGAAATTATTTAATTTTATCCATAAAATTTTTTGCGTCAAATATTTCAAGATCTAAATTAAATTTATTTTAAGAAAATATAATAAAATTTTAAGTAAATATAGCACAATTTTCAATGACAATTATTGATTATTTTTTTTATCTTAAAATAATGTAGCACATTTAATTACTAATTTTTATTAATTTCAAATAAAACTAATAATTAAAAAATCGGCATCAGGAAGTTAAAATTTTTAAATCATCCAAAATAACTAGCTAATTTGAAAGAAAAATATTTTAAAAGAGCAAAGAATTAAAATTAGGCTGATTTTTCAACTAGAACACCGTTTGATTTTGCCTGAGTCGATTGTTCTGTTGCAGTTTTTTGGGAATTTTCATTTTCACCTTGAAATCGAATATTGTGTTTTTCTCTAAAATCGTTTATCTCTTTTCCTTTTGCCACTATTTGACTTTGTAAATTATCAATTAATCTTGTTATTTGCTCCTTGTTTTGTTCCAGTGCCGGCAAAACTTCACCAACTGTTCGCTCAACCAGAACACCACCAATCATTCGAAAACATTTCCTTTCCTTCTCGACTTCTTTCAGTGTCTCAATAACTAATCTATACATTAAAATTTAGAAGAAGAAGTTATCAATTCTTTATGGAAACAAATTACTCATGGCTTTTTTGCTCGATTTGTAATTCTGCCGATTTGCTCGCAATTACTTTTTGATCTTCTCTCAATTTTTGAAAAGTTGCAACTATTTCTTGTTGTTCCTTTTCTTTGGATTTTTTGGAGGTGGACACAGACATAATTCTAAGCTAAATTTTAAAATGGACTGAGTAAAAATTTGAATGCTCGAATAGTGAAAAAAATTCAGAACAATTCGCTTAGAAACAGTTAATAGCTAAAAATAATAAGAAAAACACATTTTTAAATATTTTTACATGCGTTAACTATTCATGGTTAATAAAATTTAGACTTTAAAAAAAAAATCTTTATTAACTGAACATTAACGTAGGCTTTTATTTAAACAATGTCCATCAATCAAAAAATAAAATTAATCTAACCGAATTCAAAAAAGAAATTTAAAGTTTTAAACCTTAAAAATCACATATCAAAAGTTGCTTGACTGTAAGAGCAAAGAAAATTTTTGATTAAAATCTAATAAAAAGAGAATTTATTTTTCCAACAAAAATAAAATATTGCATTAGAATTATTTTTGAATTTTTATTTTTTTCTATTTTGAAAAATTAATGCAAAAATGATAAAGTATTTGGGTTTAATAAAATACTCTAGAGGTGGCATTTTAAGTTATTTGAATCAGTCGGCTAAATATTCAACTCAAGTCGAGGATGCGGTCAATCAATTACCTAATATAGTAGAAAAGCCAAAAGCTTCCAAGAGCTTTGCTAAAATGTTTAAGGAATCAAATTTTGTAGCGCTAGGAGATTTGGAAAACAAATATTTAATTGGTAAAATAGTGGATATTGTTGGAGACGATTTGTACATTGATTATGGAGGAAAATTCAATTGTGTAGTAAAGAGACCGGAAAAAGGAGCCATGTATTTCATTTTCTTTGTTTAAAAAATTTTTAAATATCTCTTTTAAGTTATTACAAAAGAAATAAAAATGTAAAAATTAAACTCGTGTCTTTTGAAATGGCCTCATATTTTTTAAACGCAGCCAGGCACATTACTCTACTGGAATCAGATGCTGAATTAGTTGGACTATTGAGAAAAGAGGATGAATCCGACGAGAGATCTTTACTTTTACAAAAAGAAATCAAAGAATTAAACTCTGAACCTTCTCATTTAAATTAAAATTGATTTTGTTCAAATAAATTTTTGATAATAATTTTGGTAATAAATGCAAAAATTATTCTGTAATTTAAACTACAGATAACAAAAAAATATTTTAAATCTTATTTTAAAATTTTTCAATGATAGAAAACATATAAAAAATGATGCCCGCTGGCATGGAACCTAAAAGTTTTCACTATCGACCTGATGAAGAATTTGACTATGATGATGACGATGAATACGATGATGACGAAGGCTTTCAGTTTGATTTTGGTAAAAAAGAAGATTCAAAACCAGTTGAATTTTACAATCAAGAAAACGAAAATAAATCGACCAGTCTGGTTTATGAAGTGAACAATAATTTTTATTGTGATGAAGCGGAATTCGCATTAGATGATTTAAAAGATGCCATATTGAACAAAAATTTGAATCTTGTTAAAGAAATTATGGAAAAGTATGAATTGGACGTGAATTGTGGTCTAAAATCAAATTGGACACCGGTAATGTATGCTGTTTCATGCGGAAGTTATGAGCTCACTGAATATTTTATTGAGCATGGTGCTGATGTTAATTTTGATGAAGGTAAGCGAATTAGATAAAAATATTCATATTCTAAAAAGAAAACCATGATAGATAGCTACAATTTAATAATGTGTGCATGTGGCTGTGTTGATCCTTGTGCGAGTGAGATAAATCTTGCTAAAATAATTGATTTGTTGGTCAGCAAAGGAGCTGATATTAATCAATGTGACAAGTAATTTTAAAATTTTGAAATAAAATTAAAAAATACAAACTTTATTAGATATTATCAAACTCCTTTGATGTATGTTTGCCGTGCAGGAAACACAACTTTAATTGATTGCTTAGTTAAGTATGATATTGATTTGAATGCAAAAGACGACAACGATTGGACAGTAATCAGAAAAAAATTTATATAATTATTTTTTTTAATAATTAAAATTTAGAGTTTAACTCATGCCAGTAGTAAAGGAAATTATAAGTGTGTTCACAAATTGCTGAGATTGGGAGCCGATCCATTGATTTGCTCAATTGATTATTTGTATCCTCATGATATTGCTCAAAATTATGGCTACAATGATGTAAGTGTTGATAGCAAAAGGCATATGATAATTGTTTAAATTTTATAATTCAATATTTTTTTAAGATTAAAGAATTGATTCAAAATTTTTTACGGGCTAAAAAAATTGAAGTTCTGAAAGCTAATAATAAAATAAATGATATTTTTGAAAGTGATGAAAGCAGTTTCTTGCCACAGTAAGATTTAAGCTAATTTAATTGTTTAATAATTAAAATGAAAATTTTAAAGAAAATCAAAAGATGAAGTTGAAATTTTTCTAGGAGCCCTGAAAATTCCCAAATTGATCCAACAATTTCAACAACATGATGTTACCATTTCTAAACTGCTGAGTTTTAATGAAAACGATTTGAAAAATGTAAACCGCTTGATTAAATGTCTGATGGCATTTTAATTTTGTGAAATTTAGATCGGTGTTCATGAAGATTACGCCAGACAACTGATAATGCATGAAATCAAAAAATTTCATAATAAAAATTGGCTATCTTCAAGTTTAATCCCAGTTAAATTTGATTCGATTCTTAGGTAAAAATTTTAAAAAATTTCTAAAAATTTAATTTTGTTCTGAAAAGTTGTAATGACGCAATATCAATAATTTCTAACATTACACGACATGTTGATTTTGTTAACCAAAATATAAGATATTTGATAAGAGAGAGTCATGAAAACAAAGAATTTTATGAAGTACTTTAAAATCTATACTAAATCTGTCCGTCTATTTTTTTACTTGAAGGATGAATATTTGAGCGCAAGATTTTACAAAGAAACAAAAAATGCACTCTGGAATTGCAGCTATTTAATGGAAAGTTTCGATGATTTGTATAAAAATATCAAAAAAGTACCCAATTAGATTAATTTTAAGGACTTGATTGAATATTTTTTTAATTTTAAGGAAATAAAAAATGTGGACGCTGAACCAATTGATTTAGTGAAACCAAAAAAACAGAAAAAATGGTCAAGAGATCCACTTAAAATTACAGCAGTAGCAACTATAGCTATATCGGGCATTTTCATTATAAAAACGAAATTTTTTAGCTAAGTTAAAAAATTCATTTCTTGAATACATCAAGTATATGTAATTTAATGTTGAAAAGTTGTAAAATATTTAAAGATGATTGATACAATCGAGTCAATGCTATGATTTTTTTGATTTTCCATTTAAATGAGACTAAAATTTTGAGACAGAAATAATTTTTTTTAAACCAAAAAGCCGATTATTTTCAATTTTGAAAATCAATAAATAATTAATTACAATCACTTTTTATTGCTTCTTTGTTTTGTATCATCGCAACCAGCTTGATACTTAGATAATTAAATTGGCTATGATGAAATAATGGACACTCATAATATTGTTTAATAGCTAATTTAGAGTAGTATAAATATTAATTATTTATTTAAATAAAACGAGCTAGCTGATGAAAATCAATCATGAATAAAGTATCGAAAGCATTTGGAGTTGTATTAATTATTTTAAGTAAAATTATTTTAAAGCTATAAATTTGAAAGTATATTGTCGTATTATCTGTCCAACTCAAGATATCAATTGATATTAAATATAACATGTATCTTCAAAATGTTCGAAACAAAAAAAAGACATACTAGCTGAAGATATTATTTATACCTCAATAAAGTTGATTTAAACAGCAATGAGCAATTCAATAAGATAAAATTCAATTAGTAATGAAATAGTTGTAAAACACTAATTTTTCTTAAAATATTTTTTTTCGAAGGATAAAGATTTTTTGTTTTTTTTTGAAAAAAAAATTATAATAAAGCTCAATTGCAATCAATCAAAAATTTAAATATAAACTTCAAAACTATTAAAGCTTAAGTCAAAGTAAACTTTAGGGTTGACTTTTAAAATTCTATTTTTTAAAATAATTTTCATAAGCATTTTAATAAATTTCTTTAGTAAATTTCTAGCATTTTGACACTCCTTCAAACTTTTCTTACAACTAACTGTGATGAGTGAGCAGAAAATCTTAAATGAATTAAAGAAATGTCTTGTCCTAGTATCTTTACTTCTTCATTGTCATCAGAATCAGATGATACTATAATCTCTTAAGTCAATTCTGACATGACTTAGCAAAAGAAAAGTTTTAAGTCAAATTCCAATCAGACTTTTCGTTTGGAATTTGAATTTTGACCAATTCTAATCACAACTTGGTTCTGAGTACATTTTCTTGGCCCCCAAAGCAACAAATGGACGTGAATTGTCATGAAAAAATATTAAATTATGTTTATCATCATCATCAATTGGGCTGGTAAGGGGCAGAAATAATTTTAGTGCCTAAGTGGGCCAGAAAAAGAACCTTTTCACGTCTATTTTTTTTTAAAAAACAATTCGTGTTAATTTATTTACAAACAAAAACTGAGGGGCCATAAAGACAATTCAAATCAAAATTTCGAATTCTTTGGCCTGAATAGTAAAATTATTATTAAAATTTATTAAATGAAATTTTGAAAAATCAGCCGATTCTGATTCTTTGATATTAAAAAGAAAAGCCCTGAATTTCTAAAACTTTTTTCAAGTATATTGTAAAAGGGAAAAATTGGATCAATCAGAAAAGGGACTACATGCAACATGATTGTGAATATTTTTTTTTCAAATTTAAATGAATAATTCTTTGTTATTTATAATTTTAATGTTTTTTTAAAGAATAAATTAAATTTAAAATATCGATAATATAAAATTTTATTTAAGAAAAAATATTTTCTTTATGTAATTAAACAATACTCTATGAATATGAAACTAACAAAATTTTAAATTATAAAATATATTTTTTTTAGCTAAAAATTTAGATCGCTACCGAAAAGTCCAACTTTTCAAATAAATACAAATGCAGTTATAAAGAAATTAATTTTTTTAATAAAATTACACAAAAAATTAACTAAATTAATAGACAATATATATTTTTTAGATACATAATTATTGACTGTTCAGGTTGTCTTCAAGTCTCAAAATGAGTTACACAGCAGTTTGTTGCTGAGAGTGTTGAGATGGAATCGAATTCGAATGGTTCATAATATTGCCAATAGTGTTCGACCTGCTATTTTGGTTGTAGAATAGACTTTCTTGATGCATTTGTTGATGTATTTGCTGCTGTTGCTGCAAGAATTGGTTATAACCTACTAATAGAATAACTGTTCTTGCTACTCTAGACGTATTTTTAGCTTCTATTAAATCATGAGCACAACACAAATCGTTCTATAAAAATAATAACATACATTAAAAAACTACCTCTAAATGTTTTGGCTAAAGTTTAGACCGAGATCAAAGAATCCAATTTAAAGACAAAAACTAAATTTAGAATAAATATCAATAAACAAAAATCAGCTATGACATAATCACAAAAAGTAATGAGCTCATAATTTATTTTGCTTGAATAAACAGCCTTAAAGCATTTGGAACACTTTAGTTCGGCACAACAGCTCTGTCGCCTATTCAAACATTTATCTATATTCGAAAGTGAAATGGATCTTATAGGTCTAATCTGTCTGGTAAATATTTGACTGTCTGACATTTTTTCTTGGCTTTGCTGATTTGTTTTGACATTAATCATGCGGTGCAATTTAGACAATAAATTAACAAGCTTTTTAATAGACTTAGATGAGTACGATGTGGACATCAGGTCCGTATGCGTAGTTATTTCCTTCTTTTTTAATAAAATATAAAAGTTGGTGTTTTTTTTTATAAAAAACATTTAACTACACACTCAAAAATTTTAGCCATTTAGAGCTCTATAAAAAAAAGTTACCTCTGGAAGTCCGATTCTGCGGCATGCATCAATAAAATTTTCTACATTTTTTCTACATTTTGCCAAGGACAATTTAGGCTAAATAAAAAAAATAAAATGAAAAAAAATTTATTCTAATTTACAGAATGATTTTTTGGACACTTTTAAAATTCATTAGAAAATGTGTGCTTCTACTTTTGAAGCCAAGGAATATTGAATTTTAACCCTCATTTCAAAGGCAAATTGAAGTTCATGATCAATTGTAAATTTCAAATCAAAATTTTTAGTTTTTTATTCAAATAAAATGGTAATTTGTATCAATTTTTTAATAATAAATGACTATACTTTATTAAACTTTATTTGTTTAATCTATAATTAGATAGAAATTTATATGAATTTTTATCTGAAGTAAAAAAAAATTCTTAATCAATATTTTGAAATTTTGCAATACAAAATTTAACTTTGTTTCGTCGTAATATATTTTAATTAATATTAAAATATCACTTAAAGTCATAATTTGGATACCTTAATGTCGATTTTAAATTTGACTTTAAAATTTTCAAATAAAGATTTGAGAAGAATCAATTAAAGGTCAATTAGAAAAAAAAGATTTGTTTTTTATAAATTAAAATAATAAACATCTTATGTTTAATTTTAAAAATATTTAAAAAAATCTAATTTCATCATTTTTATTAAGATTTTAATCAATTAAATTTTGATCATTTGATTATGATCATGAACTTCAAGTTGCCCATTTCAAAAGAAATAAAATTTATATTATTATTTATCAATATATGGTTTAAAAATTTCATATTATAATATAAGTGTGCTGATTTAATAAAGGATTGAATTGAAGAATTGAACTCTTGATAGGAGAGCTTGGTAGAAGTTTAAGAGCTAGCTAACTATTCAGTAAATGAAAATTAAAAATAAAACTGGTCCTGTCAAATTTCTACCACTTTTAGAGACTGACCCAAGTAAAAGGAAAAATGGGGAAAAAACTAAAATAAAAGGAAAAATGGGGAAAATCGTCAATAATTTTTTTATTTTAGAAGATCCGATACCATCAACTAGAAAGCTTTTAGTTGAATTTTTCAAGAAGACATTCTTCTTGTTGATCAAAGACTGAGCCTTATCAATGTGAAGAAAACACAATTTTGCTGGCTTCGGATTGGCTTCTCTTGCTTCCTAAAAACGTCTACAAGTTCTTGATTTGTAACAAATATACCAATATTTTCTTGGAATAATCGGATAACAAGAAAAATAATCGAAACCAAACAAAAGAATTGAAAAGTCTTGTAAAAGTAAAAGCTTGGCATGGTGTACAATTACCGCAGAGAAAATTTATGATCAGCACAATTATCTGTAAATGCTACTTCGTACTTAAGAGTAAAAACAGTAAACTTTGGTTTAACCAGACTTTGGCAAAAGTCAGAAAAAGAGTCATTTGTCAGAAAGTCAGAAAGTTATTTGATCTGACTTGATTTTTTTTCTAAAAAAAGCCATTTCAGAAATTTTGAAATAAAAATGACCGCCTTAATAACTAGATGGAACAACAAAAGACTTATTTTTAAAGAATGAACTTTTAAATTAAAAAAAAATATCCCAACAACATGAATTTTTTGCCGTTCCAGTTAAAGTCAAAGTTACTAAAATTAAAGTCCATGTCCGGACTTGGACTTGAAATTTACTTGAGACTTATGACTTTTAAACAACTTTGGTTTAATCAATTGATTTGAAGGCTATTTTTAGTACAAAAATAAATGCCCACCGACATCACCAAATCCAAATCCATTTGACTATATTTTATGGTGCTATTTTACGTCTAAAGCAGAGTTGTTTAAAAGTCCCAAAAAAAGTCAAAGTCCAATTTATATACTCTTGGGTTGTCTAATGCAATAGATTTGCCATATATCAGAATTTTGTTGCAATTTTAGCATAAATTTCTTCTTCAGTATTCAAAATTTTAAATTCTGGACTTGGACCTTTGAATGAAAATTAAAAAAAAAAGTCCGGTCTTGGACTTGACTTGAGACTTGTTACTTTTAAACAACTCTGGTCTAATATATTCAAGCCATTAGAAAATTTTTTGTAATGGCTTGAATACAAGTGTGATCAGCAATTGCCTCAAAAAGCGATCATGCTAAATAAAATTTTTAAATAACGACTTGATTTTAAATTTATTTTTTCTTCTTAATAATTATACAGAGTTGTTTTTAAATTTTTAAGTCTCAAGAAAAGTCAACTCATACTTCTAATTTTTTTCCTTAGTGTCGGAACGCTAAAAATTCAATTGCACATGTTTTTTAACAGTTCCAAGCAGTTAATTCAATAATTTAAAAATAACTCAATCTTTTAGGTCAAAGTCAAGTAATAATTTAATTTGAAAAAAAAAAATTTAAACCATTTACTTTGACTTTAACTTGTGACTTAAAAACAAGTCTTATTACAATTTTTTTTCTAAGTGTCCATCAAAAAAATCACCCTGTATTTTAATTCAATCATTTACCATCGCTAGAGAGGGAACGTGAATAATTTGTACAGCTCTAGGAAATATTTGATTTATCAAATGGCAAAGAACAACGCCATCTGAAAGCGCTACGCCCAACTCATCTGCACAATTGGGAAGTTGAATTTTGAGCTTTTGTTCTATGGTTTTTTTGAGCAGTTCAATTTGTTTGTGCTCCTCCTGTACTTGTAACAAGTGTCGCCTCATTGTAAAAGCTGCATTCAACGACTCACAATTATCCACATCGTTCTGAATGTCTTCTCTGGGCACCCAGATTTGTTGCTGCTGTTGGTTGTACATATACGACTTGTATTTGTCATCATCGGATTCAGTTTGAAAATATTTTTCGTGCTGGCTCTCTACTATATAGGAACTGGGTATTTCTTCATGACTTGAATCTTCAGTAAAGTCATTGACTAAATAAGCTTGGCTTGTCATTTTTGCACATTCATTTACTTGTTTATATTTAGGACAATCAATTAAACTTAAAAATATTAAAAAAAAAATTAATAACAATGGATGAGATTAAAATAAAATCTTACGTATTTTTTTGAGCTACACCATTATTTGCATTGGATAAAATATCATAATCATTGTTTGCCAATCTTTTATTTAATCCAGAATTCATGCTCATTTTGTTTGACTTGTTCATCCAAGCTTGTTGCTTCGGCAATTCGTTGTCGTGTTTAGTTTGTTGACAAAGGTGCATTTCTTCTTCATCATTGGCAACAATTAGTTGATTCTCCGAGCTGGATATTGCACTGCGGTTTATTTTCACAAAATTGTGTTGATACTGGGACGATTTTAAAGATATAAGCTCATGTATTGAAACTACTTTGGAATTGGCGGTGTCAGGTATTTTATGAGTTTTTATTGATGATTTATTTGGCATTATTAGGCCTGTTCCGGACATCGAAGAGGAGCAAGAAGATGACGAAGATTTGGTCGATGATGGCGATGACGTCATTTGTCCTTCCATAAAATCGCCACTTTCTAAATCAGTTCTGATGTTCTTTAATGAAGAAAAAATTATTTTTTTTTTTTTTTTTGGGTTCTTTATTAAAATTACTTGGTTGATGTTAAGAATCTGAAAGTTGTCTACTAAATATTGATTGTTATTTGTTGGAGTTGTGGTTGGAGAAGTTGAGTTGGAGTTGGCCTGATTGGGAGATAAATCAATGAGAGATTGTTTAAAATTTTTTGGATTTGAATTAAATAGAGGGGTTGATATTTGGGATGTTAGAGAAGAGGACGAAACAGATGATGAGGATGAAGTGGATGAGCTGGAAACAGTGGACATGGACGAGGATGGAACTGAGGACGAGCTAAATTTTTTGCTCAAGCTATTCCGTACCATAAGGCCCAGTCCCGCAGTGCAACTTAACCGCTGGTTATGAGCGCTCAGGTTACAATTAAAGCTGTTAAATTGTGAATTTATTTCATATTCGGTGAGGATGCCGCGTTTTTTTTCTTCCTTTATTGCCTCGTTTAAAAGATACTTCATAATGTGAAGCAGGCCTTTGGTGCAAACATGTGCAGGCGGAACCTCGAGAGGGTTGTGATCAACTACTAAATCTATGAGTGTGACCATTTCGCGGAAACACAGTGGAAGTTTGCCCAATCTGTTCGCTGAACAATCAAAACTGACCAATTTTAAGTGAGATATTTCTTTGGGAAGCTCGACCAAAAGGTTACGACGCACGTTCAGCGCTCGTAGCGAGCTCATGTCACCAATTTGTACAGGCAAATGGGTTATTTCATTACAGCTAACATCCTAATGGAACAAAAAATTATTTAATATTCAAAAAACAATGAGTAAATGTTGTAAATGAGTACCAATTGGATTAGTTTGTCGAGTCGACCGATTTCTTCCGGTAATGAGACTAATTTGTTGTTGTTTATGGTCAGAACTTCCAAAGATAACAAATTACACAAGCAAGACGGTACGTAGGTTAAATTATTTGAATTTAAGTCGAGGTATTTCAAGCATTTTAGCTGATAGACTCCAATGTCAGGTATAGTTCGGATTAGATTGGAGTAAAGCGTCAATTTTTCCAGTGAGTCGAATGAGCATAGTTCTTTGGGAAACTCGGTAAGATTGTTTTTGGACAAATCTTGGTTTAATATATAGAATTAAATTAAGTTGTAAAAAATATTTTGAAAAGAAATTTTTAAATTTGTTCAAAATAATTTAAAGAATTTCGAGAATTTTTAGTTTATTTTAAAATTTAACAAAGATTTTGGATCAATTTTTTTAGCTATGCTGATCTGCTACGAAACAACTAAAAGTCATGGGTTTAATATAATCGTTCTCAAGTTTGCATGCTTAGATGAACTTTAGAATTTAAACTTTAATAATTAAACTTATTATTTAAATAAGTAAAAAAAAATTTCAAACATTTTAATTTCTTCCTGAGACTGATACAAAAAGATTGAACATCTTGAACACTGGAAGTCTAAGGAAGTCTCCAAATAAACAAACGCTGAATAATACTGAAGAATGAATTCCGAGCCAATGGATCAATGCATCAAGATTAAAAGACTGCGGTGGCTTTGATAAGTACTTAAAATGAATGGAATAGTATACCAAACAGAATCCTTCGATGGAAATCTCAAGGGTGACCAAAAAGTACTTAAAGGTCAAATATCATGAAATATCATACTTAAATTTGATACGGTATATAAAGTTAAAAAAACAAATGAAATACAAAGTCTTTGTTTTTCATATTATTAAAAAATGTTGCTATCCAAATAAACTTTTTGAAATTCAGGGCAATTGATTTAAGAATTAAAAAATATTTGAGCTCATTATTTTTGCTTGATCATGTTCCCTAACCCAGGTATACGCCTCGGACCCCTTAATTTT
>QEOQ01000022.1:572369-585140 GCA_010279815.1 Brachionus plicatilis
ATTTGAATAAATACATATTTTGCTTATTCAAAAAAAAATAACTATTTTTTTCAATTTATTGACAATGAAATATTAATACAAACAATGCAAGTCTTCAATTAAAATAAAACGCCTAGTATCTACAATAAAAAATTCATGCATTTTTACTCTAAATTAGTCATTAAATATTTTATGAAAAGCTAGAAAATTATTTCCATGTAAATATTAAGCACACTCGGCCTATTCTATTCTAAAATTAAAAAAAAACAGATCATGATTGATTCAACTTTTTATCATGATTTTAAAAAGAACATTAATTATTTTTTATAAATATGAATTTTATGAGTCAAATGATTTTTCTCTAATGTGACTATTTTTTCCTTATTCAAATTATAGTAAAAGGCCTATATTAGTCCTATTTTTATGTCTGTCCCATTTAAAATTCTTAATCTTTCTTTAATCATTTTTCTTGTTGCCTATCACTTTTCTTAACATTATACTAACTCTTTTTTTTAATGCTTAGTTTGACTTATTAAAATTGAAATACAATCGATATTAATAGGCTGATAGTTAATATAAAAACAAAGCAAACCGACCGAGTAAGGCTTAAAACAGTTTGATAAAGTTTAATCCTTTAAATGAATAAAAATAATAAATTGATACTTTGAATGCTCACAGTGAGATGTCTATATATGTTTTGTCTATTTTCGATTTTAAAATACTTATTTTTGATATATAAAAAAACTTGAGTTTATTTTTTTAAAACACTTTATTTGTTTAATTCAAAACCTAGAAATATTTGTTAAAAATATTCGCTTTTTTCGTGAACATTATAAAATTTGAGAATAAATAACTACTGAATAATTTAAAAGTATTATTGTGATTTTATAAAATTTAAATAAAACTAAATTTTGATTTAAATTTAAAAAAAGATTTTAATATTATGGATATACTAAAAATATAATCCAAAGTACTTGATTGTTTAAACAAGAGAACGCATTCAATATTTAATGAGGTTGTGGACTCAAAATCTAACAGTTAAAAAAGATTAAATCTTAAAAAATAGCTGATATACTTCATAAAAAAATTTATTCTGTCCAAGTTCAAGTAAAAGTTTTATCCTAAAAAGATAAAAAGAATTAAAATAAGTTTTAAAAAAAATTAAAATAAAATAGATAAATTGAAAAAGGCAATGAAAGGCACTCGATGTTGAAGTATTTTGCGTTTTGAAATTATGTTTCTTTTGTAATTCTTTGAGTAAAAAAAACTATCTATACAATTTGCAATTATTAAATTTTAATTTTACACTTGATGTTACCAGAATTGGTGTTTTAAGCTTAGGTTAAATCAGACAATTAACAAAAATATTCTATTCTTACTCGAGAAGAAATCATTAACAGATGAATAAAAAGCTGCGAGTAAAAAAGTTGAGCAATTCTTTTCGCGAAAATTCAATAGTAGAAAGATCTTTGTAAATATTCGGTAGTTGAACCCGAATAATTTTATTTTATTGTTATTTTACTTAGACTAATTAAAACCAATGCAGACCAAATTTCTAGTAATGGTGCCATTTTGATATTTCCTAGTTAAAATAAGTGTATTTAATGGTCAGAATAAATTAATTTTCAAAATCACTATTTTTGTTAGAAATTGTTTTAAAAGTCTTTTAAAATTCGATTAAAATAATTTCTCTTTAAATCACAATAATCAAAAAAGACTCGAATTTAATAGTTAAATCTGGAAATAGGGCTACAATGATCAAAACAATTAGTTAACTTATTAGTTTTCTATTTTAATAAAAATTAGGTGAAAATAGTATTGAAAAATCTTGACTTAATAGTGTTTTTGAGCTTTTAATTTAACAATTGAAACTTCAATATCCATCTTATTAATTGAGTGCTTTTGGTTCGACAAAAGCTTAACTCCAAGCGTTCTTGAATTCCAGTAAAGGCCTAAAAATCAAAGATGGAATAATAAATTTAAATTTACTTTTTATATTTGGTGTAGTAATATCCAAAAATTTAAAGCGGCTAATAGTTAAAATGCTGATTAAAAGAACATTTATTTATTGAAATAAAAGGGTCTTTAGCATTTAGGAAGAGGGACCTATTAATGAAAAGGTTGTGTTTCGGTATTTGTTAATAAAATTAATTTAAATTCTTATTTAATTGTTAGGCCAGAAAAAATAGTTCCTTAAAAAAGTGGCATTTGAATAAAATAGAAGTATTTGTGTTGCCATTTAATTAGCCCAGTTATACAACGATGTTTTGAGGCTTTAGCTATTAAATTGACTTATCATCTGATTCTCTCTTAATACAAGTTCATTACAACTTCATTGGCATATACGGGCTTCATATTAAACAAGAATTCTGGGATTAAGTTGAATTTAAGCCACAAATAAAGAGTGCGAATTCATTCAAATTCATGAATACAAAATCAATATTGTTGGCCTTAATTTACGCCAAATAACTAAGCCACCATGAGCAAAATTTTTATTTTATAACCAAAAAAGTAATCTTTTCAGCTAATCCATAATTATTTTGAAAATAGATTATATTTGAATTAGAGAAGAAAAAGTTTATTTTGGTCTTAAGATTAGGGCGAAGGGAGAAGTGATTTGATTTTTGTCTTTTTGCTCATACCTAAGTATCTAATTAGCCAGTATGGTATAATCACTATTTGACTTTTAAAAAAAATGATCCAAAGTTATTGATTTCTTAAGCATAAGAAAAGATTAATAAAACTTTTCATTCTAATCGCTTGACGTTTGAGAAATTTTCATTTTTAGCTAAAAATAATGCATTTATTTTTGTGACTTGATTACTTTAATTTAAATAATTAATAGCACATATTGAAATTTAATTTACAAATTTGTACAAATCAAAAAGTTAAATTAATCTTCTGTTTGAAAAAAATAAAAAAATAATACAGAAAATTCTTAATTTATCTGAGTTTAAATATTCGAATAGAAATAACAAATACAGAGGATTATCTCAACAACAAATGGCACTAAATTTACTGTCAAATTAATTCATAAATCCGAAACAAAAATATTAGAAAGAAATTTGATATGGAGAAATTTTTTCTCAAAAATTTTAACTCTTAAAAAAATTAAGTCATTGAATTTGCTAATTATTGCCATTTTTTATTCGATTCAAACTAAATCAAATTTGAGGATAAAAATTGAAATTTTTCTACATTTTCTTCAATATTTTTGCTATTCTTGTACAGAAAGGTTATTGTTGCTTTCAAATCATCTTAATATCTAGAGATAATTTGATCCAAATATTTGAAAAAGCCTACATTAAATAAATTATTGATTTATTTACAACTTCTATAGAAAAATAAACTCATTTGCATTTGAAGCGTACACAGCTTAGTTGTTTATCAAAGCAATGAAGAACTCTTATGGAGCAAGTCTGCGTGTAGAAATAAATCAAGTCCCTTGATGTTTCCACATTCCTCATGAGCAAAAAAAATTAAAATTAAGCAAAAATGATTTGAAAAAATGATCTATTTCCTTTAACATTAAAAAAATGAGTTAGAATTAAAAAATTTTTAGCCGTGATTTAACTAGACCATTAAAACTTGATTTTAAAGACACAAACATTTCATACAAACTCGAAATAGATATCGCTGTAACAATAAAATAAAAGAAGTGGCTAGACTGTAACTAGATAGCTTGAATTAATTTTTACTAGACTATAATGACTCGAAACAAATTGCCCAAAGTAAACACCTTGAGAAAAAAAGTGTGTCTACTCGAACAAAGGTCTTATTTTTTTAACATTTTATTAAAAATTTTATTAACAATTATAAATTTTTTGGGCATGAATCGATTGGATTTCGATCTAAAAAATAACTCAAAAATAATGTTCAGTAAACTTGAACGCCTGAATCGAACAAAAATAATAATTGAGTAGATCAATATCGCTCTGGCCTAGAAAATAAAATAGAAATAGCTTTTTTGAATTTCAACTCTTGGTTTTGAATAGAGTTTATGAAACTCTAAATCTTGAACAATTTTTTTTTAAATTAATTAAAATCAACAAAAAAATCCTCTTAAGCCTTTTTCTACAAAAAATATTTAATTTTTGATTCGAAGTTTTGAAAATTCTAAGTACAAAAGCCTAAATTTCGGATAAAATTGTAGATTTAGAGAAGAAACTTGCTTATAATCCAAAATTAAAGTCTGAATTTTCTTTTTTTCAGAATAGCTCCAACTAATTGGTGTAAAATTTTTCAATTTTAAATTTAGTTTTGGCCTCATTAAAATAAGAATTTAATGTTTTAATAAAAAAAAGATAAAATTTACTATTCATTTTACATTAAATTAAAGACGAATGTCCCAATTTGCCTAATTAGTTGAAATGCAATTTATCAATTGAGTTATTTTGTAAATAATGAGCTCAGATTAGGATCACTTATTTTAATTTAAGCATTTGATAATCAAACCATTTAGACCTAAAAGATTTAAAAACAAATTACACTCATTCTTATATAATCAAAATTTAAAATTGAAATAATGCATAAACAAATAAAAATTTCAAACACGGCATTCAAAATAAACATCGGTACGATAATCTTTAGATAAAAACACATTTGACAGGTTCGAAATCAAATTTGGTATTTTAAACATTTTATCTATCATTAAAAATAAAATATCTAAATAAAGATTTGAGAATATTGAGTTATTTTTATTTACATTTTCCAAAAAAAATGGGATTGATTGTTATTTTATTTTTTTTGCTAAATTGTTTTTTAGTGGTTTAAAGTAAATAAAAATTCTGTCTAAAACTAGATCTTTTGTTTAAACTTGACTTAAAAATTAAAATTCACTAGAAAAATTTCAATTTTTATTATAATACAATATTAATTTAATTTTGATTTTTAAATTGCGGCCACTTTTTTATTTAAATTCGACATTATTTTATCTTAGAAAAAAAATTTAAAACTTTAACTTTCAAAAAAAATTTT
This sequence comes from Brachionus plicatilis, assembly GCA_010279815.1. NCBI lineage: Eukaryota > Metazoa > Rotifera > Eurotatoria > Ploima > Brachionidae > Brachionus > Brachionus plicatilis. The sequence continues at coordinate 577,326 of QEOQ01000022.1, forward strand.
ATCTTAAATTAGTTTTCGATAAAGTATTACATCAAGTGTCACCTGAATTCATTATTTAAGTTGTGTTTGTCTATCTCATGAATAATTTTTCGAAAAATTTGAACCAAGATTTGCTAATAAATATTTAAATTAAAAAAATGAAATATTCTTAGAATTTAATTGATTTTCCATGTTAAAATAGCTTAGGTAATTTGTTTCCAAACGAACGACTAAATCAGATTACTCAGCAAATACAAATACTCGGCAATGCTCGGCACAGAAATTATACCCTAAAACAAAATATTTTCTAATATTCATACAAAATTAATATATTCAAAATATTTATTAAAAAACATTTGATGCTGAGCACGGGATATTTGAATCGATTAAATTGCTTTATAAATCAGACTGAGCTATTGAAATAAGTTGCGCAATAAAGCCCATATTTCTACGAATAAATAAAACAGATATTTTAAGAGTTGAGTCTTGAAATTTAGTTGTTTTAAAACATATTTCTCTTTATTCTAGACCAAAGCAAATAATTTAGAAAATTTAAATAGACTTGGAGCATTTTTTTTGGTAAACAATTTTTGCTTGAATCTAAAAGCGTTTTCAAAAACTTAAAAATTTATTATTATATTACAAAATTTATCTTGATCGTCATCGTTTTCCTTGAATTACTATTGCTTTTAATATTCTATCAACAAAATATCCAACCTAATTTCCAGGATTAAATACCAAAAATAAATGTGATTTTTTTTTATATTATTTGTTTGCTTACACTTGTAAAAATTGAATAAAAATACGATGCTAATTATCACCAGAAAAAATGCTTTTATAAACTATTCACTTTTCTCTTGGCAAATACTCGTTAACCCAAAAATGACTTGTCCTATGGTTTCTAAATAATATAAGTTTAGAAAATGATAAATTATGATTACCCAAGGACATATTTAATAAGTATCACTTGATCATAAAATTAAACTTCTTTAAATTAGGTTCAATTGCCTAATTTGAATTACTAATTTCAATAATTAGAGACATTTGATTAATAAGAACTGTTATTTTATTCTGAAAAATCAATCTCTTAATATATATATTTTTTAAATTTTATCATGTATTAACCTCGAACATAACAAAAATTGAATCAAAGGAAAAACACTTAAAAAGCTATTGAATTGAATTCACTTTGTAGAATTAAATATCTTGTTTTAGTTAAATATTATTAGCTTTTTAAAATATTAAAGATACTACTCGTTCTTATGATTATACTTTTTTTTTATTTAATTTAAACTTATTTATATTTTTGTGTAACATTAATATTATTTGTATTGTCATTCTCCTTATGAAATCTTAATTTAAGTGAATAAAGAATTTTCTTGTAATTTATAGGAAATAATACAAAAATTTTAGCCAAATTATCAGTGGCGTACTTCAATGTTCAGTAATCGCCCGATTTATTTTTTTCATATATTTTTTTATTTATTTACCATGCCAAATAATAAATATGTATAAACAATATGCTGATGAAAAAATGCCAACCTCTGATATAAATTGCCATACATTTTTTTTGTCCTTAAAAATAAAAATATTTAAGAAAATTTTTTTGCTAGCTTTTTTTGATTTTTCCTTAGAAAATTTTGAAAAATTCATATGATATGAAAATAATATTTATTAAAAAACTGTTTCCCTTTGCTTAAAATAAAAGTCAACTCTTAGCAATAAGTAAAAATATCTAATATTTTATTTTATAGTAAAATTGAGGATGTTATAAGTTGATAATAGAAAATGATTTTAAGAACAAAACATTTGACGGTCTTTATTTAATTTCAAAAATATACTAGACTTCTATTTCATTTAAAATATTAATTAACTTCTAACTCAGAAGTTTGTCGAAATTTTTTTAGATTCGAATTGAATAGATCAAAATATATGAAATATTATGCTTTAATTGATTATTAGAGCAAAAAGATATCTTATTTTGATCTAACATAAATTTTTAAATATTTTACTCTTGACACGATCAGTTCATTTAAATTTAGAAATAAAAAACTCAAAATACTGTGTAAAACAAATACAAGGATTATAATAATTTTTTGTTAAAGATTACCGAAAAAATTCAACTCATATTTTTTAACTAAATTTAGGTTAGTTAAAAAAAATATTGATCATTTTTGGTTATAGTAAATTCTGAGCTGAGAAATCATTAAAAAAACTTGGTATTTGTAAGCTCTATACGCTGAGAAAGTAAATAAAAAAAATTATAAAAACTAACAATATTTTAAAAACGATTTTATTTTAATTGAAATATATCAAATTACATGATATGATCCCTTGAATTAATTAAGATCGAAAAATGCTATCGCCTTCATATCAATTTGATTCCTCGAAAAAAAAAAGTTCCAAAAAGAAACAATAAGTAATTTTTGTGTTTCTTTTTACAAATTTTCATTTTTTTCTTCGTAGTATTAATCTGAAAAATTAAAATGATTTTTTTATTTGCTCTTTTACTATTTTTATCACGTTTAACATTTTTCACTTGAAAAACTCTAAATCCTTAGTACTTAGTCGATCATTAAAACAGAGTTCGATACAAACAATTGGAAAAATAATTTTAATGGAATGTTTTTGTCAACTAGATGATATTTTTTGAAATTAAGAAGAAGAATAATATATTTACTCATTCTAATACTTAATGAATTCGAATCATAATAGAACACAAGATAAATATTTACTCGGTGAAATTCCACTTTAGATTGTTAACTTGCCTTCTCTTTTCTTTTTTTTCACTATTGGCTTAAAATAATCAAAACTACAAATAAACCTTAACGAGACAACTAACATATCTTTTAATTATTTCCTTTATTGGTTTTATTTAAAAATTTATTATTTAATATATATATAGTTAAAAATGAGAATAATCATGACATAGATGTCTTTTGCCGAATTAAGCGGAATCCCTAAACAAATCTTAATTTGGCTATTTTAAAAGATTTCTAAAAAGATTCAAAATAAATGTTTTGACATATAATCAAATTCGTAAAAACTAACTATTTTTTTTTATAGTTTTAAAAAGGTTAACGGCTTTAATTTTAATCTTGTTAAAAGAAATATAAAAATTAAATCACTATTCTTAATTAGATTATATAACCGAATAATAAATTCATTAAAATTTGATTTAAATTCCAAGAAACAATCATTTATGAATAGTTAAAATTTTAAATTAATTGCAATAAAAGCCAAGAATTCATTTCGGACAACTGAATCATTGAGTTTGAAAATTAGTGCTATATTATTTTCTAGGAATGCTATATTATTGGTCTCTAGGAAATTTTTATCCGGTAGTCTGACAGTTAGAATAAAAAATTGATTCTTTAATGTACAAGCAATTAAATTAATTTATAATCGAAAGACTTGTTTTTTCATACAATCATCCTTAAAATTAATAGTTATTAATGCATTGCAATTAACTAGTTTTATTAATTTCTTTATAAGCTGCAAATTAAATCATTATTCTTTTTCAAAATTGAACTCTATTTTTTTATAAAATTAAATTAAAATTATTTTCGAATAAAGATAAAATTTTTAAAAGCTTAAATTTTGTTAGTTTTAAAGATATTAATTAATAAGTCTGAATACTATTTTTTATAAAAATATCTTTAATTACTATTTGAATAATGTATCAAACTAGTATTTGAAGCAAGAAAAACCTTCTTTTTAAAATTTGAGAATTATAAGATATTTTTAAATTTTCTGTTTGCTTTTTTACTTTTTAATTTTTGTTTAAATTTGAACTTTAAATTTTTATATTATTTTTAATCTAAAGAGATAAAAGTAAACTAATCTTAATTTTAATTTTTCAATGTTTGGCTACATCTAAAGTTAGCGTCTATCACGGACCTCCATTACTTTGTAAAAAAATAAAAAGAAATAGAAACTAGAAACAAAAAAAATAGAAACAAAGTAAATTTTTTTTCTCTTGATTTTATTTTATTATAATTTACAGTCACAAAAAGATAATTTTCTTTAAAAAAATAAAAAATATTGATAAATTCTGATTATGTTATCATTAGCATCAGTTTGATAGCGATTTTCTCTACTTAATTCAATGAACTCCCAGATGAGACTCTTCTTGTCGCTTCGTGCCTCAAATCATGATCAAGCTCAAATTCAAGAAGTTTTTTTCTGTCTCAAATTTGTCTCAAATTTCATTATTCTGTTGATAAAATTAGTTTTGATCTTTGCTATTCGTAGCTCAACTTTAGTGTAGAACCTTGAGGAATAGGGTCGTTCTTGTCTTTTTTTGAATTCTAAACAAACCATTTATGATACTTGATTCAATAGTTAATAGTGTTTTGACTTGAGTCTTATTAATTATAAGGTTGCCAAAACCCTAGTTCAGCATAGGCCGTACAAATGTGCTGTATTAACAAAGCTTCACTTTTTTTGACATTAAATCTGACGTTATTTCAAATTACTTTAGACTTGGTTAATAAAATAATATTTTATAAAATAATGAAATAAGTGGATATCCATTTTAAATTATATTTAATAAAAAGATATATTTTTCTAGTCCTAAAATAATTTAAGCAAAATCATTTTAAACAAGCAATAACAAAATACATAATTAAATTTGAGTTGCTTACAATCAAAAAAATTAGATTGTAAAATATCAAATAAAACGATAAATGCGTGATTTAGTTTATTTTAATAAGGCTAAATTAGTATATAATCATTAATTAATTTTAAACATTAAATTAATAATTTAAATTTTTTTTCTATAAATTGTTCTATTCCTTTATAAAAAAATTATAAAAAAGCTTTATTCAAAAAAAAATTGTTTTATTTTTTAAATTAATTCTAAATTATTATTATTTAATTTTTAAAACATTAATAGTATATTTATGAAAAACATAAAAATTTGCATTAAATTACTCAGAAAAAGTAATGAAAATCTAAAATCATTATCATTTAAATATTTTTCAATATTTATTTTTTTCCATATTCACATTAATTTTGGTAGAATCTAGCAAATGTGGAATTTTTTTCGTTAGTATGCTTTTAATTTTACCATTTATTTTTTTTTTTGTTAAATTAGTTTTATTTTTGATAGATTTCATGGGTTAAGACAAATTTTAGCTCTCACTATTCAAATCAGTTTTTAAAAAAAGAGACTGTCTATTTATTTTATTCAACTTAAAGAGAGAATTGGATATTTGGAAAAATTTAAAGCTTAAGTTTAGGTACACATCTGATTAAAAATAAAGATAAATTTGAACTTGTGTAGATAAATTATTAAAATTTCTAAAAACTTACAACGTATTCAATATTTCATTTTTGAACAACTTAAACGTCATCTAAATGTTAAATATTTCTTTTCGGATACTCTCTAGATTCTTTTATTTTCTACATACGTAAACACTTTTTGTGTTAGATTTTGATTTAAATTTGAGAGAATTTAAAAAAAAATATATTATTTTTATTTTAAAGACAATTTTCATAAAATACAATAATGGACCAAGTAAACAAATTTGTAGAACCAGGCCGTCAATTTTTCAAAGACTCGTACCGTCTGGTCAAAAAATGCACCAAGCCAGATCGCAAAGAGTTTAAAAAAATTGCTTTTGCAACTGCCATTGGTTTTGCCATCATGGGCTTCATTGGTTTTTTTGTTAAATTAATCCACATCCCAATTAACAACATCATTGTGTAAGTTTTAAAATATTTGAAAGAAATTAAAAAAATTTATTTTTTAAATTAATTTTATTTTAAGCGGTTCATAAATCGAATCTAATCAAAACGATCATTTATAGGAAAAAGGAACATAAAGAAACCCCTTTTTTGAATGAAAATAAAAAGATTATTTTATAAAATTTGTCTAAATTTATTTTAAAATTTTAAATTCTGTCATTTTGTTGCGTTTAATAAACTTGTTAAAAATGGATTACTTTTATTCAAAATATCATCGATATTTTTTTAAAAAGCAAAAGATTTTTTAAGAATTTTTATAAATGCAGGACAAAATTCTAAAACTTAATTTTTTATTATAGAAATCTCAAACTATTTTTTAGTTTTTATTTTGAAAAAGTTTTGTAATATAACTAAGACAGGAAAGCAAGACCTAATTTTTTCCAAGCAGGCTAAATATTTTTTTGAAATTGCTATCGTTCATTTCACTTAAAACTATTTGTCAAGTTTTTATTAATTTCAACAAAAATAACTTTTGGTGGATACATATTCCAAAATTGAAATTTTTGCGTTGGCTGGTCTTGGTATGCTTCATAAGTCTATGTATATGTCCACTCCTGGTCTCTCAGACATCACTGACAAAAATTTTTAAGAATTTTACCATCCGACAAATTATTTCTAATTTTTATATGTGGTATTTTCTAGCCGGCTTTGATAATTCAGATTCAATATGCAATTAAGCATTCATTTGAGATCTATGCAGAATATTTTTATCTACGTTGGCACTAGGAATTCCAAAATTACTCTACTTGATGGTATTAGATATCGAAACTAATCTTTTTTAAAAAAAACTGTCTCAAAAATATTATTATTATATGATAATACTAAAAGTATCGAAGTTTTAATTTCGGTATTTTAGGTTTGAATACTAAATAACATTGGATACTAGATAAAATTTTTGTTAAATTCCTTACTTTAAAATAAAACCTATATAATTTTCCACATCCAAAAAGTTAAAATTAATAAATCATTAATCATATTGAAAGCCAGGACCAGCTTTTTGTCTATTAAAAAAATAAATAAATCTGTAAAATAAATTATCTATTGATAAATCCTCCTACCAGTAATTTAGCGGAAGAAATCTGAAACTGAAGTCTTGATTACGCTTTAAATTAAGAATTTCATAGTTAGATGCGGTCATAAACCCGTGATAATACCAATAGACCTTGCGTTCTTAATCAAAAATGTTTTAGCATGGGTCAGATTTACTTTGGTGCATTATCCAAAAGTGTGTCTTAATTTTTGGTGCAGCATAATCGAACGAGGGAATACGGTAAATATTTGAAGATATTCATCATGTTAATTAGTTTTTATATTCCAATTTCCGCATCTTCATTATCTATTAACTCTAGAAACCTCAAAACTGTCTAGTTTTGATTAGTTTATAAAAATTTTAAATCCTCATACTTTTTTGAACAGATTTTTCAAATTTTTTTCGAATTATATAGATTTATCTTGTTCTTAAAAAATATTACTCAGTAAGATAACCTTAATTTATTTTTTAAATATTTTCGATCACAAAAACACTTACAATGCTCGGTGCTTCTAGTGTTAATTAGTGCTTGATTGATTCTCAAAATTTTTTTAGAAATATAATTTTAGATTTTTTCAGATTTAATTTTTATATTGTAAAGTAGATAAAAAACGGTTATCACTTAAATTTTAGTTTAATCAAGACTCATAAAATAAATGTAATATTTATATTCATTTCGAACAAGTAGATGATATTTTGTATTTTAAATTGCTCTGACAGACTTTAGACTTTTATGCAACTCTGATTTTATTTTCACTTTTTTCATCTACTTAGAAATTTTTTAAGTTAATATTTTAGTTTCCATAATATTTTGATCAAAACGCAAAACATTTATCTCGCATGAAAAAAATGGAAAATTAATGAATAAACTTAATAATATTTGGCGTATGCTAATTCATTAACTAAAATGAATGATTTTTCAATTTTACTAGATGAATTTAGAATTTACTTGCTCTTCATAAAATTACTTAATTAATTTAAAAATATTAATTTATTTTAAAAATCAAGTTTGTTGCTAGTTTTTCCATTTTTTTAAATATAAAATTATGCTTAAT
>QEOQ01000022.1:634852-653627 GCA_010279815.1 Brachionus plicatilis
AAAAATTGACAGTCTGTATTGAATACTCACAATAATAGTCTGGGTTTCTGCTACGATTATTTTGGGGTCGTAGATTTTGAGGGTTGCAGTGCCCGATGTGAAGCCACCGCCGTAAATCCAGACCATTACTGCCGAATTTTTCGGCTTTGGATGCGGGCTCCAAATGTTCAAATAGAGGCAATCTTCGCTCACATTTGTGTTCGGGTTCCACATTTCAACTCCATCGAAACCAGTTATGAGCGTGTCGTGCAGTTGATAGCAACTGTTGGGCAGCTCCGTGGCATCCATTACATCATCCCAGTTTTTGATTGGAACCGGCCTTTTAAATCTCAAGTCTCCGATAGGCTTTTCAGCATATGGTATTCCGAGCCAAGCATTGACTTGGTACTTTTTTTTGCCATACGGATAGTGTCTGCTTCTGCCGCTCTTTGGCAAATGGTAATCTAAATAAAAAGCTCTGCCTTTTATCTTTCCATTTTGGGTCTCCACTAACAAATCACCATTGTCATCATCATCAGGCGAATTGTAAGTATGATGAACACGATTCGGATTATGGTGCTTATGAGCCGAAAAATGATTCTCATTTACAAAATTATTATTTATACTATTTACATTAAATTCTATTCCATCTTCTCTTGGAGCATTCAAATCAAACTCCCGTATTTGACGATTAAAGCAAAAGTTATTTGATACAAATAAAAGAAAAAATAACAATAAACTGTTCATTATGGTTCATTTAATTCTTTTCATTTTTGTATTTTTTTTAATTAAAAACTATCTAAAATTAATTATATTGAGCATTTAAACGATGAAATTGTTCAATCAAAAATAATACTCTAAAGTAGTTTAAAATTAAAAAATTTAAGATAAAATAACTGAGAAAAATAATTTATCTCAAGAACATGATTAATTTATTCATTTTTTTTTGTTGATATTTCCGACACATTTCATAGCTATTTTTCTAAATCATTGTCCTTTTTTCTTAAAAGAATTCTAATTGATATTAAAAGTTTTCCGACAAATTTTTCAAATAAATTTCAGTTCACATTTGAGTAATGCCGAGCTATTTTAATATGGAATTTAATTTCCTAATTTTGTGATTCTTTCATCTGAAATAGATCTCACAAAAGTTAATTTTTAGAATTTTACAAACAGAATTTTCATAAATTTAAAAGAGACAAAATTTGATTGCCTTTAAAATCTTTATTTTTAATTTATTACTTTTAATATTTTTCTAAATAACATAATTATCTTTGTCTGATTAAAAAAATTTTAAAAAGTAAAATTTAAAAATTATAATTTCACTTAAAATTTTAAATATTAGAATTTGGAAATAAACAAAAATTATCGACTTTAAAAAATGAAAATATTTCATTTAGTTTTCAACTATTGAACTAGAGAAGAGAAAATTTGGCTCAGTTTTCATCTAAATTAATTATGAATTTTGAATTTTAAATCTATCAAAATTAAAAAAGAAACAGATTTATGCTTGTTGAACAAATTTTTAATCAAAAATATCAATTTAAATAATTGTACCTAATCAGAGTTTTTGTGTCTGTTTTGAATTGAAAAAAAATTAGACTAATTAAAAAGGAGATCAAAATCGAAAATCGAAAGAGGCAGTGTTTCACTTTGAAAGATTTAGATAAAAGAGCCAATATACGGAAAGAAACATTGACTTAAAAATATTCTAAAGAACATATTAATTATCCTGATTGGAATTGATTAATTTTCCTTAATTTTTTTAAACAAAATAACAAAGTCTTTCTCTTGAATTGTAAAGCTAAGTAGCTCTTCTTAATTTTATTTTTCGGTCTCATTTCTCAAATAATTATTTATTTATCATTTTAATTAAAATTATTTGAAGGAACAAAATTTAGTTCGACAGCCAGCAATGAGTTTTTTTGAATTAAATTTCTCACAATGGCATAGAAATAAACACACAAGAACGGTTTCAAAAGTGTTATCGATTTCAATAGCTTTTTTCTTTTTTCAAATATTGGAATATATTTTTGGAAATATATATTAAAAAGATCTCTATTCAAAATTAGGGAAAAAAAGAGTTAAATTCTATTGAATGGTTAAAACTTTTTCAATTTTCTTTTTCTCTTAATGATACATTGTCTAATTTTGGTGACTAATTATGCGCCAAATCAGAATCAATGATTAGGTAATTGGGTTTTGAGTGCTCTCGAGTTTAGCCTTATCCAAAATTGGATTCTGTTTAACTAATTTCTTTCCTCAAACGTCTCTACGAAAAAAACCATGAAAAAATTATTTTGTCAAAGAACTTGAAGCAATTACAAGCATTTGTCTTTCCGGTCTCAAACGAAGACTTTTCTAGAACGAAACATAAATTTTACATAAGAGGAAAATATATTTTTTCTAGGATTCAATCAGTGCCATTCACAAATAAACCTAATTTTTATTACAATAAAATAATAAATGCCTAATGCTCTTCAATAAAAATTTTCGAATTAATTAATTAAATTCTTGAACTCCTTGTGTTAATTTTATTTTTACTGCCAAAGTTAATAATTTTTAAATTAAATATTCAATTGAAAAGTACTTTTAGTAAATTTGAAATTGACGAAAAAAAATATTTTTGTTTTAACTTTATCTATATTTAAGAATTTATAAATTTTAATTAAATACAAAGTAGTATTTAATGTAAAAATTCACTAATGACTAGACCGATAATTTCAAAATAACTTGAGAGTTGCATTTCAAAAACTTGAGAATAATTCAAATCAAAATTTTAGAAATTAGAATTAATGATTTTTAAAAAATAATTGCAAAAAAATGAACAAAAATTATATTTTTTCTAGGATAGAACGAAATTGATAGAAAAAAATTAATAATAAAAATTCCTATAGTCATTTGAAAAAATGGAAATTAGCTTGAAGAACAGAAATTATTTCTAAGTAGATTATAACATCTAGGATATTATAGAATTTTTTTTTCAGTTAAAATTAAATTAATATAAAGCTATGAATAATACATTTTAATAAAATTGCTTATTACAAAGGGAATCAATTTTATAATTTTGACTTGAGGAAATTTCAAGAAATCATTCCAATTATTGATAAAATTTTAATGTAATTAAAAATTCTAGTCTTAAACGATTTTTTTTAATTTTTAAATTGAAAAATTAATAGTTCGTTTAAAATAAAAACTGAAAACCTTATAAACTTGATCTCTTTAGATTTAATTCTTTTTTAAAACCTTTTTAATTTTTCATCATCTTGTTTTTATTCAATTGTAAATATGTAGTTTAGAACATCTTAAATTTGTACTCAGACTAATTCTGATTTAAATTCAAGACTTTCAGGGAATTAATTAAATGAAAACAATGATTAGTGAAATTCAGCATAAGTGAGCTCTAGAAATTTAAGATACATCAATTAATTAATTTTCTGCTAAATTTAAAAAAAATGCTAAAAACAAATTCACGAAAAAAAATCTGGAAAATGTTCATCGACCAAATTCTTTACCTCGTTTATTCTCTTTTAGTTAATTCATTTTGCAGATTTTAATTTCTAGAATTTTAAATCGATTGTCTAAATTTTAAATCGAGCTCAGCTATATATATGCTGTTAAATGTAATATTAGAAAAGATTGAAAAATGAGCTCGATAGTCAGTTAATGCTTTTATGGTTATTAATTATTTATCACTCACTAGGAAAATAATGACTTTGTTCGAAAAATTAAAACAAACAAGAGCAAAGTCTTAGTTAGCTACATTTAGTTACATCAATAGTTACAAATTAAGATTTTTTATTTGAGTGCTGATTGATTAGGTAACGCAAATATCTCAGTTCAATTTGAGTAAGTCGCTTGGTTTTCTTTTAGCTAGGCTTAATGCAATAATGTAAGATATAAAAATACCAATTATATTTTTTAACTCTATATGATCGATTAGTAAATTTTGGCCAAGCATAAAATTTATATTCGATTGAATTGACAATTAAAATCAGCCAAAAAATTCTTTCATATAATTTAATTTTTTTCTAAATAATAAGAACATTTGCAGGCTTTTAGATCATTATTTCTGAAAATCGAACTTAAGGAACAAACGATCGAAAAAAACACTTAATAAATAATTCAAAAAATTAAATGGACATGAACATAATGAATGATGTTAATTAAATGGGGATCTAAAAGTCAGAAAAAACTTTTTAATAAAAAAATTAGGAAAATTCTGGATTTTGAATAGATTTCCTATAATTATATTTTAAAATATTCAAACTAACTGCGAAATTAATTAGAAAATATAACATTGAAAAAAACACAAAATCAAAAAATTAAATATTTCATTAAACCAAACGAATCTATATTGTAAAAAACCACTGAAGAATCATTAAGAAATTAAACACAAAAAATAATTCATCTGAATATCATCAATACTTTTCCAATCTTCAAATATTAAAATATAATCTGAAAAATAACATATTAAAATGCATATTGTAAGTAAAAAAAAGTTTCCAAATGATTAAACGCAATAACAATGTGTTTCTAAAAATCCAATTGTCGAATTTTAATTTAATTTATTGAGAAAAAATTAAATAAAGTACAAAAGTTAATTGAAATATTAATGGACAAAAAAATTTATCAAGATTTAAATCGCAATATTTGATTCAAGTTGACAGTAGCTTTGAATAGCCCAATGATCTGAACAAAATCTGCCACAACATTTTAATTTTTCCAAGCCTTCTAGCTCGAAATAAACTGGCATTAATGTCAACTCTGGTTTTTTTCCATTACTTTTTTTGGATTTGGATTCGATCAGCGGTCTATAATAGAGCCTGTCAAATCGACATCTAGGCTTAAATTTTCCATTCATTTTTAAATTTGAATTCCTCAAACAGTCCCAAGTATACAAGCATTCTTTGCGCGAACCAGTCGATTCCCACATATCATAAATTTTTTCTGGCAATCCACCAATTGCTTTCAGCTAAAATAAAAAAAAATTCAGTAATTTTTTTAACTAACCAAAAAATGTACTTCTGAATCTCTTAAATTTAAATCTCCGCCAAAAAAAACAACCGAATCATTATCTTGCTCAAGCATTTCTTCCAAGCATCGTTTTAGCTGATCTACTCGCTGCTTGGAAAATTCGGCCGTACTCTCTAAATGACTTGTCATGGCACATATTTTAATATTTTTCAAATAATTCAAATCAACTTTCAATAAATTTCTTCCCATTACTGAATTGTCAAACCAAATAACATTTTTGTTTTTCAAACTACATGTTTTGTTTTTTGTCAAAATTAAAGTATAGTAGCCAAATGGTGATGGCTTGTTTGAGTTGTCATTATAGTTACTAGATGTGAATGTATATTTTAAAGCTAAATGTTCAGAAAGCATTTTTTCAGAATATTCAATGACCTCTTGTAAAAAAATTACATCCGGATTTTCTCTACAACAAATTTAATGTGTCTTTAATAATTCTGATTAAATTAGTTTACTTTTCGATTTTTTTTACAACACCTAAAGTTCGACTTTCCAAATTGGACTTATCTAAACCATCAATATTCCATGATAATATTTTGAAGTGACCTTCTTCATTTTCTTCTTCGTCATTGATCTTTTCAACTGAAATATCTGACTCTACATGATTTTCTGAACAATCTGATGACTTATCGCTGGTTTTTTGTTTTTTTGAACTATTTCTAAAAAAAAACTTTATAAGAATAAATTTTTTTTCCTTATGATAAACACCTTTCATCATTATCCAAAGTTTCAACATCGAAACAAGCAACAATTTTTGCTTTCTTATTATTTGTAGCTTTGAAGTATTTATCTAGTCCTTTTTGAAGATTCCATTTTGTGTCTTGAAGATAGAACATTGCTAAAGCGGTATCGGTGTCCGTAATTTCTGCAAATTCTTTGCATCTAGCCAGGCATTCAGCTCCTGATGGTTGATTTTCATCATCAGGATAAATAATTGAATTTTCGCATGAGTTTTCTTCACCAATTATTTGAATGTCATCATTACTTGAGTTCATGGTAGCTTAATTTAAAAAAATTTAAAATTTGTACCAAATATTTATTTTATTATAAAATATCGAAATTTTTATTTTAGTTAGAAATTAATTTTGAAGCATGATTCTGTTTTTGTCTTCGATTTTTTTGATGAAATAATTAGCTTAGTAGTAAATTTAAATAAAGGACGGTTTGAACGTACTAATAAAATAGAGTTATTGGGTGTTAAAAATATGATTTTATTTATTTTCCAAATTGTCTCATTCCAGAGATATACGCACTCAAAGTACTTAAAAAATACATTTTTTTTGAGCAAGAAAATCTCAAGAACTGAACACTTGACAAAATACATCAAATACAATTATGAAAGAGCAAAAAGTCTAGTTTATAGTGCATTATCAAAATTTAATAAAATTTTTGTTATAAGTGAGATATTTTAATTCAAAGTTTTTGTTAGTTTTTGTACTTTGACCCTTTTTTTAAGGATATCTCCAACCGGATTTCAAAAAATTAAGTTCAAATTCGTATTTAGCATCTAAAAATTTACTAAGTTACAAATTTTCATGATGTTATGGCAAAAATTGACTGAAAAAAATTGAATTAAAATATGAAAAACAAAAAAAATGCTTTTTTTTTCTTTTTTTCATAGAAAATTTAAATTTTTTTATAAACTATGCATAAATATTCAAAAAAAATGATTAAAAATTTTTTTCAAAATTCTAAAATTTTTTTCCTAGTTTTATTTTATTAATTTAAGAATAAAAAATTCCCAAAACTTTTGAAAAGTGTGCTGAATGTGGTCTTAGGACTGATTTCTGCAGAAAGGGAGTTTTAAAAAAATATCGTCGTCGCATAAGTGAAAAACTTGAAAAATTCTTTATAGCAAGAAAGGTTGTTTTTAAAAAGTTCAAATACGTTTGCTATAAATGCTAAATAAATTTGAATACAATGCTAGAATCTACTGTTTTAATTGACCATCTTAACAAGTTGAGTTTAATTGAACAAGAAAATCAAGAAACATCAATTGATAACAAAATTATGTTTGATAATGACTGATGTCATTCTTTAACTGGACTAAAATCGGATCAGTTTAGCATATTATTGCAGTCAATTGATGGTGATTGGCCTCATTCGATATCAAAAAGTGATTCACTGTTTATGTTTTTGGCAAGACCGGTATTAAGAAAGATAAAATATATTATTCTTTTTAAACTTGTTTTCATTATTATAAGGTCTTTCTATAGCAAAGATTTTGCATCTTTTTCAATTTAAAAAAAACACAATATACAACTGTCACAAGGCTAATTTCATTTATTCGGGAAAGACTTATAAAAAATTTTGTTCCTAGAAATGTCGGCTTAACTCATTTATCTAGAGGTAAATTTAAGTTAAATAATAATTAATTATTTTTAATATTCTTTATTTAGGTGAAATTCAGATTAAATATACTTCTGAATTAAGTCAAAAGCTTCTTCAAGTAAACGAAGAAAATTATTGGACGCAACTTATGTCTATATAGAAAAATCAAGCAATTATTCTTTTCAAAAAAAGTCCTTTTCTTCTCATAAAGGTTATTTTCTTGATTTTGATCTTAAGTTTATGATGTTTAAATTTTTATTTAGGAAGAAATCTAGTAAAAAAAAAGCTCTTGGTAACTACAAAAGGACACATAATTGCTTGCTTCGGACCCTATTTAGCAGATGGAAAGAATTACGATGCTTAAATATTGATTCATCAATTTTCAAAAAAATAATGAGGATTTTTCAAAATTTTTTTAAAAAGTGTGATATTTCTGTGGTCGATCGAGGCTTCAGGGACTGTATGGAGTTTTTGAAAGAGTTGGGTATGGATGTTTTTATGCCACTTTTTTTATATGTTGGGAAACAGCATATTACAAAAGAATCAAACGAATCGAGAATAATAACAAAAAATAGATGGGTTGTAGAAGCTGTGAATGGATTAATTAAAAAATGGCTTTTTTTCAATAACGTCGTTTCAAATAATAATTTAAAATACATTCAAGCCGACTTTGAGATTATGATTTTTGATTATAGTGCTATAATTAATCGATTTAAGGAGCTTAGATTTGTTGAAAGTGAAAATTCGGGTGTTTTGGCTGAAAAATTGCTACAAAAATTGAAGAAAAATAATGATTTGATTGTAATAGCTCAAAATTTTAGCTCTCGTGTCAAAAAAATAATATTATGACAGATCCAAATCTGATTAACTTTCCGGAGCTAGATGAAGATTACTTATGCGAGTTTTCTTTCGGGAGTTATCAGTTATGCCAAGCGAAATCATATGTTTTAGAGCATATAACTGTAGAAGGCAAGTACAATTTCGAGATATTAAACGATTATGAAGTTCTAATTAGAACTAAAATTAAATCAAGACCTATTTCTCAAACTATTTATAATACATGGGTTAAATTTGAAAAGACTAATAAGACGGATCCAATTAGAAGCTGGTATTGTACGTGCAAATCAGGAGCCCGAGTTGTTGGTTGTTGTGCTCATGTGGCAAGCGTTTTACGGTTCCTAGACCTTTTTCGCTTCAATAAAGAAATAAAACTTAGGTCTTTAAATCATAATCACATATTTTTAGACGCAAGTAAATTACCTGAAGGCACAACAAAAATAGATAATAATGAAAAAAAATCAGAAAATAAAAAAAAGTAAAATAAGCATTTTTTTGTTTTTCATATTTAAATTCAATTTTTTTCGGTCAATTTTTGCCATAACATCATGAAAATTTGTATCTAAGTAAATTTTTAGATGCTGAATACGAATTTGAACTTAATTTTTTGAAATCCGGTTGGGGATACCCTTAAAAAAAGGGTCAAAGTACAAAAACTAACAAAAACTTTGAATTAAAATGTCTCACTCATAACAAAAATTTTATTAAATTTTGATAATGCACTATAAACTAGACTTTTTGCTCTTTCATAATTGTATTTGATGTATTTTGTCGAGTATTCAGTTCTTGAGATTTTCTTGCTCAAAAAAAATGTATTTTTTAAGTTCTTTGAGTGCGTATACTTCTGGAATGAGACAATTTGGAAAATAAATAAAATAATATTTTTAACACCCAAGAACTCTATTTTAATATTACGTGCAAACCGTCCTTTATTTAAATTTACTACTAAGCTAATTATTTCATCAAAAAAATCGAAGACAAAAACAGAATCATGCTTCAAAATTAATTTCTAACTACAATAAAAATTTCGATATTTTATAGTAAAATAAATATTTGGTACAAATTTTAAATTTTTTTAAATTAAGCTACCATGAACTCAAGAAATGATGACATTCAAATAATTGGTGAAGAAAACTCATGCGAAAATTCAATTATTTATCCTGATGATGAAAATCAACCATCAGGAGCTGAATGCCTGGCTAGATGCAAAGAATTTGCAGAAATAACGGGCACCGATACAGCTCTAGCAATGTTCTATCTTCAAGACACCAAATGGAATCTTCAAAAAGGACTTGATAAATACTTCAAAGCTACAAATAATAAGAAAGCAAAAATTGTTGCTTGTTTCGATGTTGAAACTTTGGATAATGATGAAAGGTGTTTATCAAAAGGAAAAAAATTTATTCCTATAAAGTTTTTTTTTAGAAATAGTTCAAAAAAACAAAAAACCAGCGATGAGTCATCAGATTGTTCAGAAAATCAAGTAGAGTCAGATATTTCAGTTGAAAAGATCAATGACCAAGAAGAAAATGAAGAAAGTCACTTCAAAATATTATCATGGAATATTGATGGTTTAGATAAGTCCAATTTGGAAAGTCGAACTTTAGGTGTAGTAAAAAAAATCGAAAAGTAAACTAATTTTAATCAGAATTATTAAAGACACATTAAATTTGTTGTAGAGAAAATCCGGATGTAATTTTTTTACAAGAGGTTATTGAATATTCTGAAAAAATGCTTTCTGAACATTTAGCTCTAAAATATACATTCACATCTAGTAACTATAATGACAACTCAAACAAGCCATCGCCATTTGGCTACTATACTTTAATTTTGACAAAAAACAAAACATGTAGTGTGAAAAACAAAAATGTTATTCGGTTTGACAATTCAAAAATGGGAAGAAATTTGTTGAAAGTTGATTTGAATTATTTGAAAAATATTAAAATATGTGCCATGACAAGTCATTTAGAGTGTACGGCCCAATCTTCCAAGCAGCGAGTATATCAGCTAAAACGATGCTTGGAAGAAATGCTTGAGCAAGATAATGATTCGGTTGTTTTTTTTGGCGGAGATTTAAATTTAGAAGATTCAGAAGTACATTTTTTGGTTAATTAAAAAAATTGCTGAAATTTTTTTTATTTTAGCTGAAAGAAATTGGTGGATTGCCAGAGAAAATTTATGATATGTGGGAATCGACTGGTTCGTGCAAAGAATGCTTGTATACTTGGGACGGTTTGAGAAATTCAAATTTAAGAATTAAATTTAAGCCTAGATGTCGATTTGACAGGCTCTATTATAGACCGCTGATCGAATCCAAATCCAAAAAAAGTAATGGAAAAAAACCAGAGTTGACATTAATGCCAGTTTATTTCGAGCTAGAAGGCTTGGAAAAATTAAAATGTTGTGGCAGATTTTGTTCAGAACATTGGGCTATTCAAAGCTACTGTCAACTTGTATCAAATATTGCGATTTAAATCTTGATAAATTTTTTTGTCCATTAATATTTCAATTAACTTTTGTACTTTATTTAATTTTTTCTCAATAAATTAAATTAAAATTCGACAATTGGATTTTTAGAAACACATTGTTATTGCGTTTAATCATTTGGAAACTTTTTCCTAATATAAATTGAACGAAATATTCTTCCTTTTTTGATCAATTAAAATTAATGGTATAAAATTATATTTAAAAAAATACTGCAATACAGAGCAATATACTTTGTTGTGCCTATTTTACCTAAAATTACTCTTCTAAGGTCTAATTAAGAAATAAATAAAACATTAATAAGATTTAAATTGATCATTGATTTTTTTAATCTTAAAAAAAAGAAAATTAAGATTTTATTTTTAATAATAAAGGTGCAACAAAGTATGTTGCAATAAATTGCAGTATTTTCTTTAATAATTATATTTTCTTTAATTTTAATTTGTTAAAAAAGAAAAAATTTTTGTTCAAATTGTATTTTAAATTCACTACACCAAATACAGTTAAATAAGATGAAATCAAATAAAATTAAAAAAAATAAAAAGAATAAAAAAGACAAATAATTCATTTTATTTTATAAATGATTTAATTTTATGTTCATTCTTTCAAAAAATGGGTCTTGCCGTTTAGATAAACCATTGTTCACCAATTATGCGAACCAATTCTTGTTCTCGGCTTTTCTGAACTATTAGTTCACCTAATTTTTTTGTTCACTAAAAAGTGAACCAAAGTAAAATTAGTTGAAGAAAATTTAGATTATGTGAACAAATTTCAAATTAGGTGAACAAATTGAATAAAACTATTTAATAGAATGCCTAATTCTCTAAACTGGAATAAAAATAAATAATTGAAGTTAAAAAATTTATTTTTTTTTTAATTTGAAAGAGCTTTAGAAATAGCATTTTCTCTGATCTGGTTCACCCGGTATTACCCTTTCAACAATCCCAAATACCCAAATGCACTCTCAATTTAAATCTTTTCCTTTAGACATAAATAATAACAAATAAAGAAAATTAAAATTAATTTTTCACCCTTCAAGTGTTTGACTTGGGGAACAAAGATATATCTTTTTCGTAAATTTTATCTACTCCGCCCAACTTTAAATTTTTAATCTAATGATTTTTTTTATCAATCTTATTTTTTAATATATCATTTAGCTTTTTTCTTTATAGATGAAAAAATGTTAAAATAGGTGAACAGTTTTTAGATTAGATGAACTAATAGTTCACAAAACCTGAGAACAAGAATTGTTCCAGTTCACTTAAGCGACTAGAGCCGAAAAACTTTGATTTTTTCTTAATGAATTAGTTAAAATTGACGTTCGTTTGATGCATTTTAACAAAAACTCAATTTATTAAAAATTGAAAACAGAATGTAGATAGTTTTTTTAACTACAGATATTATATTAAGGATCATCATATCACAAACCGAAAGTCAAAATTTATTAAAAAACAAGTTATTCATGCAATATTAACTTAAAATTATTTTTTTATTTGAAACTTAAAAAAATATTCGAAAAATCACCCTTCTTCAATGTTAATTCATCATTGGATACTTTTTGTAATTCAAACACAACAAATTAAACCATTTTTTACTTCATTTATTTTTCAGATTATATTTTAATATTTTAAAACTGGAAAAGTATTGATAGTATTCAGATGAATGATTTTCTGTCTTTAACTTACTTGAATCAAACATTGCGATATAAGTCTTGATATTTTTTTCCCATTTAAATCAAGTTCTAAGTGATCTATTCGGTGAGAATGAAAAAACATTCAAAATAATTTATTTCAAATTAGTTTTAATTTATTAGGTTTTTTCAAAATCAGCAAATATTCAAAATAATTTTTTTAAAGTCAAAGACTTAAAAATTTTTTTAACCTAATTTTCTTTAAAATTAAATTTAAAATAAGTTATCGTATTCCCTCGTTCGATTATGTATTAATTTGAATGTCTTAGCTTGTAGTTCAGCATAATCGAAAGAGGGAATACGGTAAAAAATATTTCTTAAAAATCTTCCCATAAAAATAAAATTAAGAATAGAAACATTTATACCAAAAGTAATGAATAATTTATTTTGGTAACAGAATAAATTTTTAATCATTAAATAATTAACAGTGTTTTTGGCTAAAGAAGCTTTTTTTAATTCGATGACTTTAAATTCGATTTTTGTTTTTAGAAATAAATTTATAAAAAATTTTTTGAATTTTATCAATTAAATTAATTTAAAAATAATATTTTCTGTTTATCAAAAAATAGTTGCTTAAGTCGAATTGATTTAAATTAAAATAATTTGTGCGAATTTTCAAGCAACAACGAATGTTAAGATTGTTAATGAAAATAACAAAGACAAAAAATATAAGACAATCAACAAAAAAATGGGTAGTCAAGTTCATTTGAATAAAGTTTTGCAAAATTTGAAGAAAAAAATGCAGTTTATTTGGAGTTGTTATAAATCTTATGGAAGAATTTTTATAAATTCTATAAAATAAATTAGAACGACGTAGAATTTTAACAAAAATTTTTAGACATATCAACATCCACCATTTTGAATTAGTAACTTCTTTTTTTAAACTCTCATTTAAATTCAATTTTTAGAGTTTTTGGAATCAAAAAAATAAAAAATGAAATTTGATTACTAGAGCGTGCTCAAAGCGTTCCGAAAACGCCGCGAAATGAACCAAAGAATCTTTTAGCGGTTTTACAACTTAACTTTGGCAAAAATCTATTTTGAATAAAAATTTTTATCAAAATTTTCTATTTTTTTTCTCAATTATTGATCAGAAATAAATTTCAAAATTTTTTTAAAAATTATCTTTTTGATGTCCTTGAATAAACAAAACTAAATTAAAAATGCACCATCTTTAATTTTTATTCAATAAGCTAATTAAAATGAAATTTAAATTTAGATTAATAAAAAATACGTCTAGTAATTAGTTAATCAATTTACATATTTTTATAAAAAAATGTCCGTGTCAACCGAAGAAGACGTAATGCGTATTAAAAGACGCCTGGAGAAAATGATGAAATCGAACGATATCGATGTCAAAGTATCAATGGACATGCTGAACACATTGAAAAAACTTCAGATAGATTTTCAGATTTTGAAAGCAACAGGAATAGGTGTGGTACTGAACAATTTGCGAAAGAGCTGCAATTCAGAAGAACTTGGCAGTTTGGCAAAGAATTTACTAAAGAACTGGAAAAAATTGGTCGCAGTTGAAACAGCTCCGGCAGACAATTCGCCCAATTCCAATTCAAACGATTCACCAACTCAATCGTCCAGGTCACCATCAACTCCAAGCACCACCAATGGAAACGGTCTCAAGCGAGCAATGAGCGACTCGCCCGAGGTCAAAAACGACCACAAAAATATGAAGACAGAAAACGGTAAGCAGCCAACAATTCACAAAAGCTCATCGCATCCTTTAAATTCAGCAGATCAGCAGAGAATAAGAGAAATAAACTCGAGCATAAAATTCAGCGAGACCAGAGATCCAGTTCGGCAAAAGTGCCGAGAAATGCTCTCGCAGGCCCTTGAAATAACAGAGGCTATTGAGAATGGTGCCGCTCTGTGCGATGTTAATTTGATAGCTGCTCGGTGTGAAGAGGTGATTTTCAATGAGTTTAGAGCCACGGACATGAAGTACAAGAATCGTATCAGGAGTCGTGTGTTGAATCTAAAAGATGCAAAAAACCCCAAGTTGAGGGAAAATGTTCGACTTGGCTTGATCAGCCCAGACAAACTGGCTGTAATGACTGCCGAAGAAATGGCAAATGATGATTTGAAAGAATTGAGAGCCAAATTTACCAAGGAAGCCATTGATGATCATCAAATGGCGCGAAGAGAAGGCGCCAAAACAAGCCTTCTTACTTGTGGCAAATGCAAGAAGAACAACATAGTTTACAGTGAAATGCAAACGAGAAGCGCCGATGAGCCCATGACTGTGTTTGCATTTTGTCAAGAATGTGGTCATAGATGGAAGTTTTCATGACTTATTCGCCCGATTTTTCTCATCTTTGGTTCCATTTGCCAAGATGAGACAAAATTTTGTTTTGTAAATTTAAATAAAAAGTATTTATTTTTTTTGCCTTTGGTTTTTTTTGTTCAATTGATAATAAAAAGTTTCATTTGTTTTCTTACATATTCAAACTACCTTTACTTGATGCATGATTTTATGTGCTGGCCTCTATCGTTATTTCATTAAAACAATTTTCATTTTACATGTTTCCTTAAGCAATTGATAATTAACCACAGTTAAACTTTGTTTTGTCAGTTGTATATTTTTTTCGTTTACAGAAACCTAATAAAATTTTAAAATCAATTTTTTGCTTTATTATTTATTATTTTTTGCTTTATTATTTTTTGCTTTATTAGTCCGAAATTTAGGGCCCAAATAAAGTTTTTTCTGTAGCTTACCTGACCAATTATCGGGATAATTTAGATTTGTATTATAATCAATAAAATTTCATTTGATTATAATGAAACACTAGAGAACCCATTTCTTTGTAAACGATGTGGGAATTATGAAATTTTATACAAAAGTTACAATACAAATTTTCAAAAAAATTTATGACTTTTGTCCTTAATGTCAAAGATTGTTCTGTAAATATTTATTTATTTATTAAAAATATAGTTAGGAAAATACCCAGGCAGGTTGGAATGGAATTTAGTCCTTCCTTTCAGCCTAATGATCAAAATACGATAATATAAAATAAGCTTATAATATTGAAAGATACAATTTGAAGAAGAAAAATAATTAAGATAAAAAAAAAATAGATATAATGTTTGACATGTTTTGAAACGTTTAAATAATTATTGTTCAAATAAAATCCAGTAAATTCAGACAAACATAAGAAACAAAAAGAAAATGTTGAAAACATAACCACGAAAATAGACAAGCAGATTGAGGACACTAACACTCAGAGAAATGAAGATATAGAAAATCTCCCGGACATTGATCATGTTATTATAAACACAGATATGGAACAATGAAAATAGCATCATACAATTGTCAGAATTTTAAATCGAACTATTTAACCGTGGACAAACTTACTGAAATAAACGATATTATATTCTTGTGTGAACATTGGCTTAAATCATTTGAAATTAGTTATATAAATGAGAGATACAAAAATTTCACTATTTTATTTCAATCAGATATGCAAGACGATCATTCTTTTGTCTCTAGAGGAAGACCTTTTGGGGGTAAGTGTTGGATTATTAAAAAAGATATTAAAATTTTGTCTTATGATTTTGAGGATAGCTGTTTTTCTAATCTTAATGTAATGAAAAATGAAAAAATCTATAATTTAATAGGCACTTGGGTGCCTTTTGATGATGGAAGTCAAACTAGACTTGCTGAATTCAAGAGCCTTGTATCTTTACTAGAAAGTAAACTAGAATATATATCTAATGAATCAGTATTAATTTTTGGTGATTGGAACTGTGATATTAAAAGAGGTAGACGTTTTGATAATCTATTTAAGGATTTCTTGTCTAACAATCAACTTATTAGTGTTTCTCCAGGTATAAGAGAGGATAAAATATTCACTTATAAGAAAGGTGAATACACATCCATTATTGATCATTTTATCATAAAAGAGTCATTTTATCAAAATGTCAAAAAATCTGAATTATATAGAAAATTTTAGCGATCAAAAGCCAATAATGTGTGAGATTCATGACTTAGGGTATATTTCCATGATTAATAATTACAATAGAAAAAAAAAATTCCATTTTTTTCATTAGAATAAACCTGAATTTGTTCTACACTATAAAAATTTACTTTCATATAATGTAAAAGATTTATTGAATGAAATATCTTTTATCAATACATCAAATATCAATTCGGTAATTAAAATGTTAGACAAGATTCATGACGAAATTCGAAAAATTCTTCTTAAAACTGCTAGGACAGTTGAAAGTAGTGAATTAAAAATTTTAAAGAAACCAAAGTTGTCAATTGAAAAATTAAATTATAGCAATGAAATAGCGGATATGAACAACAAAAATAAGCTACTTTATAAATCTTTAGTTGTCAAAGGACCTTTCAATGATAGTATAAAGAAAGAAATTAGACATAACAAAAAGAGGCTCAAACATTTGGCAAGACAGGAATTGTTTATCAATGAGAAGAAAAAAAGCCTAAAACTTGAGAATTACCGAAAACAAGACAAAAAGAAATTTTGGTCATATATAAAAAAACTTAAGCATAAGAACACGTCTGAAATAAACAATGAAATGACAAACATTAATCAATTTGAAGACTATTATAAAAGATTATTTTCTCATTATGATAGGCCCAATAACAGAGAACAAGAGAATATAGAATTGGTGGTAAAAAATTATAACAATAGTTTAGATAATCTGGATGAATCACCTATTTATTTCACAATCGAAGATATTAAGTATGTACTTAAAGAACTTGGTCGTAAGAAAAGTCCAGGTCACGATCTAATCTCGAATGAATTTTTTATATATGGATCATCAACAAATCTACTTATTCTACTTGAATGGTTCTTTAATTATTCCATTAAAATTGGTTATCTCCCAAAGAATTTCAATATTTCATTGTTAAAACCTATTCCAAAAAAGGTATTTTCAAAAGATCCTTCAGATTGGAGACCTATAACGGTGTCTTCATGTTTAGCAAACATTCTTGAGTCACTTATTTTGGCCAAGACGAATGTTTTTGAAAGCATTCATAGCAATCAATTTGGATACAAAAAAAAGAGCTCATGTAAACATTGCTATTTTTTAGCAAACGAAGTAGTCAATTACTATTGCCAAGGAAGATCTCGTTTAAATCTAATAAGTCTTGATGTCAGTAAAGCATTTGATAAACTTTGGCGTGCTGGGCTTTTCTACAAACTAATCGGAAAAATGAATAATTATTTGTGGAGAATATTATTCAGATATTATGAAATTTCTAAAGTGATAATTAAAGTTGGTGAAGAAAAAAGTAATCCTTTTCGAATAACAGAAGGAGTCAAACAAGGAGGAATATTATCTCCATACTTATTTAATTTTTTCATCGATCAAATGTTATCTGAATGTACTGATTTAAAAGTTGGTGCAAAGATTGGTGAGATAAACTTATCAATTCTTGCCTACTGCGATGATATTGTCTTACTATCACCATCGGAAAAACAGATCAAAATTTTGCTAAGAACTTGTGAAGAATATGCAAAAGATTGGAAAATCGAATTTAATGCCTCTAAATCGGCATCAATGTTATTCGAAAAAAAAAACACTAGTTTAAAAACAGACTTTAAATTAAATGGTTTAAAGTTTGATTTATCTAGGCCTACCTATTGGAAATCAGAAATCAATAAATGATTTCGTGGAAAATAAGATGAAAAAGGTTGAAAAGAGTTTTTACTCTCTAAATAGTGTTGGATGCAAACCAAAGCTAATGAAGCCAGAAACTATAGCTTTCTTATACAAACAGTTCTCTCAATCAATCTTTAGATATCATTTAGATAATATCTTTATAAAGGAAAAGAGTTTAAAGGAATTTGATATACGGCAAAATATTTTAATAAAACGATTTATTGGACTCAGTAAATTTACAAAAACAAAACCTTTGAACAAAGCACTAAAATTGGAGTCAATTAGACAAATTTATTATAAGCATAAAATATTCTTTGTCAAACAAATTTTAAATAAAAAATTATGTAAAAACGTATTTGAGTTTTTAAGAAAAGATTACAAGATATTTGATAGAGAGAATACGTCTTTTATTAAACAGTTATCAAAAGTAGAAGATCTGACTCATATAAATTACACTGAATATGATTTAGCATTCAATGTTATTTTGATTGAATGGTGCCTTGAATGTAACAACAATGGACTAACCGACTCGATAAAATACTATTTTTAATTAATAGAATATTGTATGATGAATAATCTTAATCATTTTTTTGTATATAACAAACTTAATTTTTTACTTAATTGTAAAATGGATATTTAATTTTCATTTAATTTTCTATTAATTTTTATTTCAATTTGTCCATGGGACTTAAACTTTAATTAAATAAATAAATAAATAAATTATACCCAAGTCCTTTTGCTGCTCTCATCAAAAAAATAATATAATTATAACAG
>QEOQ01000022.1:653688-674466 GCA_010279815.1 Brachionus plicatilis
TTAGCAATTTATCGGTAAAAAATATAAAATAATTTTTTATAGCTTCATTTTTTCTAATAATTAAAAAAAATTGTCTCTTTTCTATCCTAGTGGATAAAAGGGGAGGTCCTCATCTCTTTTTTAGCACAGAAACCATTTGGCTAACTGGGTTTTTCAATTTTTTAAATAAATTTTGGTTAATTAGTGTAAAAATAAAGAATCTTTAATAAGCAACTAACTAAAAAATAATTAAAGAAAAAACTAATGAGAAAAATTTATATACGAATTTTAACACCAAAATCTTCCAAAAAATTAGATTTGTTAAAAATTTATTTAAAAAAGGAAAAAAATTTTAAATTTTAAGAAAACAAAAAAAATAAATTTTTTGGTCATCTTTTTTTATTCAAGAATTTATTTGAAGATTTAAAATTGATTTATAAAAAATAGGATTGGGTTTAATTTTTAAATTGTTTGAATAAAAATTTACATTTAATTTTGTTGGATTTACTTTTTAAATTACTTGAAAGAAAAATGAACATAAATGATTATAGTTTTGAAAATTTTGAAAGTTGATTTTTTTTAAATAAAAAAAAATCAAATTGACTAAAATTTAGATAAAAAATAATAAGTCTAGTAAAAAAAATGTCCGTGTCAACCGAAGAAGACGTAATGCGTATTAAAAAACGTCTGGAGAAAATGATGAAATCGAACGATATCGATGTCAAAGTATCAATGGACATGCTGAACACATTGAAAAAACTTCAGATAGATTTTCAGATTTTGAAAGCAACAGGAATAGGTGTGGTGCTGAACAATTTGCGAAAGAGCTGCAATTCAGAAGAACTTGGCAGTTTGGCAAAGAATTTACTAAAGAACTGGAAAAAATTGGTCGCAGTTGAAACAGCTCCGGCAGACAATTCGCCCAATTCCAATTCAAACGATTCACCAACTCAATCGTCCAGGTCACCATCAACTCCAAGCACCACCAATGGAAACGGTCTCAAGCGAGCAATGAGCGACTCGCCCGAGGTCAAAAACGACCACAAAAATATGAAGACAGAAAATGGTAAGCAGCCAACAATTCACAAAAGCTCATCGCATCCTTTAAATTCAGCAGATCAGCAGAGAATAAGAGAAATAAACTCGAGCATAAAATTCAGCGAGACCAGAGATCCAGTTAGGCAAAAGTGCCGAGAAATGCTCTCGCAGGCCCTTGAAATAACAGAGGCTATTGAGAATGGTGCCGCTCTGTGCGATGTTAATTTGATAGCTGCTCGGTGTGAAGAGGTGATTTTCAATGAGTTTAGAGCCACGGACATGAAGTACAAGAATCGTATCAGGAGTCGTGTGTTGAATCTAAAAGATGCAAAAAACCCCAAGTTGAGGGAAAATGTTCGACTTGGCTTGATCAGCCCAGACAAACTGGCTGTAATGACTGCCGAAGAAATGGCAAATGATGATTTGAAAGAATTGAGAGCCAAATTTACCAAGGAAGCCATTGATGATCATCAAATGGCGCGAAGAGAAGGCGCCAAAACAAGTCTTCTTACTTGTCGTAGATGCAAGAAGAAAAACATAGTTTACAGTGAAATGCAAACAAGAAGCGCCGATGAGCCCATGACTGTGTTTGCATTTTGTCAAGATTGTGGTCATAGGTGGAAATTTTCTTAAGAATATTATTATTCAAGAAATAGAATCATTGGAAATTTTAAAAAAGTGTTTTTAAATTTTAGGTTCAACTATGGTAAATTGTAATTTTTTTTAATTTTCTTTCTTATCCTTATAAACTTGATTTTTATTTTTTTTTAATTATCTTAAATATTTTTGTAAACAATAACTTTCTGAACTTTAAAAATCTTTTTGGTGTAAACATTAACTAATAAAGTATTTAATTAATTTTCTTTACTATTAATAATTCCTTTTTTTTTAATAAATTAAAATCATCTTTTTAAAATTTGCTGCAATGACTAGCCATACCTACTCCATATACAATTCCTATTTTTTTTACCGAAATGATTTTTAGATAAAAATCTTTAGGTTCAAAGCCTAAATTATGACACTTTATTTTCTTTTATACCAGATCCAAGGAACCAATATTATTCCCAAAAAATTTTGAGCAACATGATGCATTTGATTTTTGAGTAATTAGCCCTAATATCGTTAACTTTAATGACCGATCTATTTTCGAACTTATTTTAAATGAAACGACCATATTTCAGGTCTGGTCAAATGATGAAATTCCTGTTCACCAGAGTTCCCTGAAATTTCTATCCAGTTAAAAATAGAAACACTGAATCGAGAAATTAACTTTTAATTTATTTTTTGTTATTGATTAGAGATTCCTGTTAGAGATTCTAGTGGATAGTATTCTATTGAAACGGATATGAACCCTTTTTATAGACTCTAATTAGCTATAAGAAACTTAAAGTTAATTTAATCGAAAATGATAAGCAAAATTTTTATTTTTATTTTCAAAATTGTTGATACAATTTACACAAATAAAATAAGAGTTAATTTCTCGATCCAGAGTTCTTAATTTTAAAAAGGTAAAAAAAATCAGAAGAATGTGAATAGGGGACACGAGTTCGTCGATTTATAATTTAAAAAAATAATTGTTTTTTTTTACATTTCCTTTATGATTCTAAATGATCTCTTGAAAATCAAATAAGAAGCAAAGTATTTTGACATTTAAATATTTTGATTTGAGACGCCTTTTAAATTTATTTCTTAAAAAAGTAATCATTTTGATTTAACAGATGATTGATGATTATTAGCATTTATTAATTTTAAATTTATTTGATTGTTTGTTTTAAAATTAAAGACTCAAATTATTTGCATGTATTAAATCTAGAATAAAAAATATTAAATTTTATTAGTTAATTTTATTTAGCAAAATAAAAATTATCGAGAAAATCTTTCTGTCTTTTTATAAAAAATAGCGTTTCTAATTCATTCAATTCTTCTTAATTATTTACCTATTTTTAATTCTACTTAGTCTTATTTAAAATTGTCTATAAAAAAACTTAAATCAGATTACACTCAAGAATAAAAAAGAACAAAAAAACTCATGTTACTTTTGATATAAATTAACAAGCTAAAATATTCAAAAATAAATTAAGTTAAATAAAGAAAACAAACAATTTTAAATATGTCTATTGATTTGACTCAAATTTGCCAAAATCAAAATAGCTTTACCGAATCTATAGAGCTAACACAAGAAGCGTTTAAAAATTTTGAGAATGCAAACAGAGTCGGAATTGACATTGGTGGATCGTTGGTGAAGATAGCCTACTCATCAAGTTTTGAATGCACAACTGCTTTTTTTTCGGACCCAGAGACCAACTCAAATTCAATTTATTCGGTTAATGAGGTTAAAAAGACCGTACCAACTTTAAATTTCATAAAATTCGAAACTAAATATATCGACACAGCCATTGATTATATGAAAAAAAATTTGAATCCTCTCCAAGTATTCATCAGCAAAAGAACATAATTTTATTTCTTAAAATTTAATTGATTAGGCAACAGAAGATTTGAAAAGTGTTCGTGCCACTGGCGGAGGTTCGTACAAATACAAAGAGTTGCTATTTGAAAAATTGGGCATTGAGTGAGTTGACAGAAATTGAAATTTTTAATTAAAAAGATTAATTTTTTTCAAGAGTTAATAAAGAAGATGAGATATCATGTTTGATTATAGGATGTAATTTTCTACTGCGACATGTCCCTAATGAAGTATTCACCATTAATTATGATACTTTGGAGTATGAGTTTAAACCAGTCCAGACTGGAAATATTTTTCCTTATCTCTTGGTGAATATAGGCTCCGGAGTGAGTATTCTAAAAGTAGAATCTGATCAAAAATATCAACGAATTGGTGGAAGCACTATTGGAGGAGCCACTTTATGGGGACTTGGTTCTCTACTTACTGATGCAAAAGTATATTCAAGCATGTCTGTAAAAAAAATAACAATAAAATCTATTGAAGAATTTTGAGGAAATAATTGATCTCGCGGAAAAAGGTGACAACAGAAATGTAGACATGCTTGTGAGGGATATTTACGGCAAAAGCTATGATTTATTTGGTCTCGAGGAAGATCTCATTGCTAGCTCTTTAGGTAAAGCAACTAGATCGCTTTATGATGGTCCTACTAGAGAAGAATTTGCCAAACAATTCAAACAAGAAGACCTGGTTAAATCTATTTTAATTATGATTTGCTATGACGTGAGTCAAATAGCTACTTTGTATGCTCAAATACATGGAATTGATAAATTGTATTTTGGTGGCTATTTTATCCATAATTGCCGGCTCAGCATGAAGTTTCTTAAGCACGGAATATCATATTGGAGTCAGGTAACTAATTCAAATAAAATATGCTTGTTTAAATAGAAGAATTAACTTTTTGAGGCCAAAATGGACTGTCTTTTTTTGCGTCACGAAGGCTACCTTGGAGCAATTGGAGCTTTTTTGAAAACTTCTCAAGATCTTGACCACGCAAATTTTTCATGGTTCGAAAACTTTGCTCACAGTTCGACTCACACAATTTCCAGATTAAAAAACGATAGTAATCCGGTAATTGTTTGTTTATTATAGCATTATTATTAGATCTAAGTTCACTAAATTATATATAGAAATAGATTGGAATAATTTTGTTCTATAAATTATTAATTTAAAAACTTTTAAATTTTCACTAAATTTTAAAATGACCATATAAATAATAGTGTGATGATTATAATTTTTGATAAAATTTTTCAAAATCATATGAAAATTCAGATGCACTTTGAGTATTTGTCTTTCAATAAGTTGAAATTAAGTTAATTTTAGGTGAAAAAAAATGATATTTTTCCTAATATTGATGTTCATTTAAAATATAAAAAAATGATATTTTATTTTTATTTTTTTATTTGTTTAATACTCATAAAAATCAAAAAAAATTATTTTATGGATAAAGAAAAGCTTTAGAACACCAATTAAATTAGTTTAAGTAATATTGCGTTATATTGCTTTAATAAAGCAAGAGTACTCCCAAAAGCTTATGGACGAAAAAGTATTAAAAGATAAAAATAAAGAATCGAAATGTTTTTTGAAAAAAAAATGTTCGTATTTTCTTGTCTTTATTTACAACATTAACCAGAGTTGTTCAAAAGTCACAAGTAAAGTCTGGACTTTACTTGACTTATTTTTTTAAATATGACATTTAACCATTAACCTGAACCATTTGATTTTGCCAAAACTAGTATAGATAATATAGATAACATCATCATTTTGTTTGATTATAATTTAGAACAATTCTTCGAGATTTTTAAAGATTGATTT
Source organism: Brachionus plicatilis (assembly GCA_010279815.1). Classification (NCBI taxonomy): domain Eukaryota; kingdom Metazoa; phylum Rotifera; class Eurotatoria; order Ploima; family Brachionidae; genus Brachionus; species Brachionus plicatilis. Next base: position 658,982 of record QEOQ01000022.1, read on the forward strand.
TCGAGTAAAAAATATCTCTTTTTTGTCTTAGTTTTTAATGTTACCTCAATTTGATATGAATTAAAGTTTTAAAAAACTAAAGTCTGCTACAAACCTAATGCCGGCGTTGTATTTCCTTCTTTACGAAAATAAGTATATCGCTAAATAATTATGAAAAAAGGAAATTAAGTTGATTTTAATCTTATTTTACTCTTATTTATTTTGATTTTTTTTTAATTATATAAAACTATTTTCGTTCAAATTAATAACAAAAAAAATTTAAGAAAGAAAATTTTTTTTCCATTTAATTTATTAAAAAAAAAGAATCATGAATTTTGAAAATATAAGAAAAGAACTCAAAATAAACATCAATACTTGATTTGAAAGGTAGATTTTTTCAATTAAAAAATCATTTGTCGCTTCCAAACTCTTTTGTTGTTCTTTATTTGAAGAATTCAATAATACTCGAAGTTTCACAGATTCACAATTCTTTAAAAATATAATTAAATGATAAATTTTTTTATTTGTTATAAATGAAAAATTAATATTTATCTTGATGATTAAGTTCGATCGATTTGAATTGAATCAAGAAGAATTCAAATTGGTCAATTGTCCTTTATTGGATCATGAAAACTATGTTCCAGATTTAATCGATTTGACCAAAGATGAAGAAGCTCGACAATATTGGCTCAACTGTTTTGAGAAAACAATCGAAACAGTAAATTAAAGATTTTAAAAAAATTATTTAATAATAAACACTGTGAAGTATGAGAAACAATGTATTAAAAGTAATACGGATGAAAATGATCAGGCGACATTAAAACGAGCTGGAGAATTCAAAAAGTCTTATTTGAACAAACTAAATGAGCTTAAAAAATCACCATTCGCCTTTGGAAGATTAACAGTACGAAGTCTGTTGGATCTTAGGGAGCATTGTATGGCTGAATTTCAATTTTTTGATGTTTATTCAAGAGAAAAACGCGAAGAAAATAAACAAGGTTTGGAACTACTCGATGACAGACTTACTTACTTAGAAAATATTCAAAACATCGAGCAGAGATGGCTGGAAATATTCCGTGGATTTCTGGCTGGTAATGTTTATGACTACGGTGCTCAGTCTTTCATTGAAAAACAAAAAAAAGGCCATCTAGAAAAGTTCACTCAAGCATTGAATTCAATAGATGAAAGTTTTAATAAAACTGATTCTTATTCAGATCTTGTTCACAGAATAAAGTCAAATCAGTACAAGTGTGTATGTATATTTGTGGATAACAGTGGGTTTGATTTGATTTTGGGTGTTCTTCCACTGGTTGTAGAACTTCTTAAAAGTAATGAACAAAAAGTCATCTTATGTGCTAATTCAAAAGCTGCCATTAATGATATTACTTTTCAAGAGCTTGTCTTGGTTATCAAGAAAGCTTGCAGAGTAAATCATGTTTTAAATGATGCCTTTTATAAGACTGAAAACTTGGTAGTGTTTGAAAATGGGTCGGCAAGTCCTTGCTTGGATTTGTCAAGAATAAATATAGACTTAGCCAAGGCAATTAATTTTCATCGAGTTGATTTGATTATATTGGAAGGAATGGGAAGAGCTGTTCATACAAATTTTGATGCCCGGTTTAAATGCGATAGCTTAAAATCAGCTGTAATCAAAAATAGATGGCTAGCCGAACGATTTAAGAAATTTTCAAAAATTGAAAATTCTCATTGTATTGAATTTCTCAAAGAAGATAAATTTCCTGTGATGTTTAAATTTGAGAAATTCTTATCATGAAAATTTAAATTTGATTAAAAATATTATTTTTTTTTATTTTATGAAAGAAAAGATTTTGGTATTTTATTTTTCAATTTAAAATATTGTATTAAAAAAATTAATTATCAGTAATTATTAAGATCGATTCGCAAGAGAAATGCCAACTTAACGTGACAAATACAAATTTTATTTAAATCTTAATTATTTTTTTACGAGTAGAATTTTTAAAATTTATTCTAATAAAATTATTTTCAAGTTGAAATTTTTTTATCACCATCAAACTATGTTATTTATGGCAATTTTTTCTTTTTCTATCTAAATTTCTGATTGCAACACACAAGATACAGAACCATTAAATTATTTTTCGTAATTTTCCTAGCAAATTTTATTTGTGTTTAATTTTCTATTGCATGACAAATTATCTACTCTCTATTAAAAAACTTTTGAAATAAAAAATTTATTTTCTAGAAATCAAAATATTGAATTAAATAATCCCGACCAAGAATCATTAAGCGAATGGGATGACAAAGATGAAAGTAACCAATATAATGTCATAACTTCTTCCAAAAAGTGAAATAGAAAAAAAATTGTGCTGGCATTTTCAAAACGAATTTGAAAACTATTTTGCCGAGGCTGAACTTGATCCAAAATAAACCACAGGACAAAATTAATCACAAACTGTTAAAAAGTTTACTATAGATGCAAACTCAGTAAATTTATTTTTCTAAAATAAATGCGTATTATCTAGACATTTGAATTTTTAAAATGATAAAAAAATTTAATTAAAATTTCACAAAATATTAGTAAACAAATTTTTTTTTGTTAAAAGCCGAAACCAAAAAAAAATAGACTATCGTTTGGAATGCAATACAAATAGCCTTTTTTATTTTTTTAATGATATTATTTATAAAGAGAATTGAGAAAAATCTTAAATTTTGTTATTAATTGATATTTTAGTCAAACTTTGACTTTGACTTAAAAATGTTTCTAGACTTAAGACAAGAATTTTGAAAAAAAATAAACAATTTTAAAAAAAACTTGTTTTTATCGGTAATGAATATAATTTTAATCGAAATTCTCTTACAACAAACTAAAAATAATATCTTAAGTAAAAGTTTTGATTTGGCTAAAAAATAATAAAAATTTAAGTCAACTTTGATTTCATGACTTTGATTTTAAACCAACTCTGGTTATTTATAAACATCAAATAAAATAAAATAAAATAAGTGATAAATCAAAAATTAGAGTAATTAAAAATAAACACGCTATTCTTTAGAGCTTAAGATTTAAAAAGTAAAAATTATAAGCAAGCAAGATTTCGATAAAAAGCATTCAACTGAACAATTGTTATAAAATACATCTAATGTTGAGAAGATTTTGCCACAAAAATTAATTCCATATACACATATACATATTATTATTTAGAATTTTCAGTTTTTTTTTGAGTGAATTTTTGTTTAAAATTTTGAATTTGAAAATACATTCGACAGTTAAATCAATCGCAATGGGTCTACTGACAATTTTGAAAAAGATGAAACAGGAAGAAAAAGAAATGAGAATTTTGATGCTGTAAGAAACTTGGAAATCTATCTTAATTTTTTTTTAAATAAAATAAATGAAAATTAGTAGTCAATAGTAACGATTATTATAATTTTTGATCTTAGAAAAAATTTCGAAAAAAATCATTATACCAAAATCATTTTTTGATTTATATTCTTAAGAGGCTTAGACAATGCTGGAAAAACGACGATTCTAAAAAAATTCAACGGGGAAGACATTAACACAATATCTCCAACTTTAGGTTTTAATATCAAAACTTTGGAACACAAAAAGTATTTGTTTAAGTTTAATTTAAAAGCTTATTTATCTTAATATTTTTTTAGTTTTAAGCTAAATGTTTGGGATGTAGGGGGACAAAAATCTTTAAGATCATATTGGAGAAATTATTTCGAGTCTACAGATGGTTTAGTTTGGGTTGTGGACAGTGCTGATAAATTAAGAATGGCAGATTGTAAACATGAGCTTCATTCACTATTACAGGAAGAAGTGACTAGATTTTTTTTATTTAAGAATATTACTTTTAAAAAAATTCATTTAAATACCAGAATTAAATAAATTTAAATAAAGCTAACTTAATTATTCATTTAATTCAGAGGTTAGCTGGCGCAACACTTTTAGTTTTTGCAAACAAACAAGATATTCCGGGATCTTTAACTTCAGAGGAAATTCGAAAAGTAATTTTTATAAAGGTCATAGAGAAAATTTCTAATTAATTTTTTTAAAGCTTTTAGATTTGGACAATATAACCACACATCATTGGCAAATACAAGGTTGCAGTGCTGTTACCGGTGAAAATCTAGTTGAGGGCATAGATTGGCTAGTGAATGACATAGCATCAAGAATATTTACTTTAGATTAACTAATTTTATACATTTTTTATCTAATAATCCAAAAAATTTTTTAAATCGATTAATAAAAAAGATTGTTTTAAAACTTATATTTAGATGAGAAAAAATGGCTTAGAATCCATTAAAAAAATTTTTTCATAAAATTTAAAATCAATTGTTTAAATTGACCACTTAAAAATATTTTTTTTATCATTTAAGATGGATTTAAAAGACTATCACGAAGCGAGTATAGTCAATTTTATGAGATTTTCCCGCGCTCAAAGAGGTCTCAGTTTGCGTTCAATCCGAGCTGCTTATAAAGATGTTGAAAATCATCGACTAAGAAATGAGACAACTCTGACAGTTGATGAAGTTCAAGATATTCTCGAAGAGCTATGGGATATTGCCCATGAAGAAATCGACCGAGAGCTGAGTCATCAATCTCACACTTACATTCTCTTACTGCGACAATTATTTATTCAGGCCGAAAATTGGCATCTAAAGCTTCAAGCAGATATTTCCGAACTGGAAAATAAAGAGCTTTTGGACAAAGTAAGAATGTTCGAAGAGGAAACTTTTTCAAACAAAAAATCCAACTACCAACCACCCAAATTGGAACCAGTCAATGACACCGGGGGCACTATGCTATTGAAAGAGGTAAGTTTAAAATAATTTAAATTTCATCTTATAGGTAAAATAATTACGGTCACTTTTAGAAAATTAGTTCACTACAGACAGAAAATCATGCTTTAAAAGATAAAATTAGGTATTTGGAGGAAAAGTTGATCGAGTATAGCGAAGCTAGGTCTTCATCGCGAGATAATGCAAAAAAAAGTTCAAATAGATATGTAAGATTTGTTGGGAAAAATTTTGTAATACCTTAAGAAAATTTAAATATTTTTAAGAACGAAGATGATGAAAATAGAGATTTAGAGGAAAAAATGAGTCAATTGAGAAATGAATTGCAACGGGTAATTGAGCTTGATTTTGATTTTTCTTAATAAAATTATGATTTGTGTTCAGTCAAGCGATTCGAGCAAAGCCACTCAAAAATCGATTGAGAATGAGATGATTTCGATCAAGCACAGGTATCTTGAAATCCAGGAACAATTGAGAATGGCGGAAAAAGTATTTATTGGGTACGAAATTCAACAAATTTAATTAAAAAAATTTTCAAAAATAGGAACTGGAAAAAAAATTTAATCAAACAAATGCTTACAAAAATATGAAGCAAATGTTGGATAGAAAGAATGAACAAATTAAAGATTTGAGAAGAAGATTGAATCGATACGAACCGCCAGATGATGAGTAAATTTAATTCGTACACCTTAAAACATTTGTTCGATAATTTTTTTTAAATCAGTTTTTTATAATCTACCAGTAAACCTATTTAGCTTTGTTTTTTTCTTCAATTCTTAAATCAATCATCGGTTTTTGTTAGTAAATTTTTAATAAATTTTAATATTTTTATTATCATAGAATTTTTCAAATTATTAATTTGATTATTTGAATTTGTTGCATCAAATCTTAAAATAAAATCGTATTAGAAAATTTATATTTTGCCGATGTAAGCATCTTGGTTGGATATGAATTTTGAAAAATATTTTCAATATTTTTTAAACATTTTATTCAAATAATTAATTTAGCTTTTAATTTTAAACTTTTTAATATTTTCATTTTTATAATTCAATTTTGTTTTTCTTAAGTTTTCAATCAAAGTATTTTCAAAAAATTAATACAAATTTATCAAGTTCATTATTTGACGCATAAATTTTATTTAATTCCATGAATTTAAATAAAGAATAAATTATATATTAAAAAAAAACTTTTGCTTTATTAGAGAGCGAACTTACAAAAATTTGTACTTTAATGCCTGAAAAATTATTAATAAAAATAGCAAAATTTTTGGAATTAAAAACAAGAATTTTCAAAGATTTATTAGAATATTCAAAATAATAAAGTAAAATCTTAATAATGTTCCACGCATCAATTTGAATTAAATTATGCTTAAATTTACTAGAAATCAAATAATAAAAATTTTGTTGAGCCAGACAGACAATGAATTTATAAATAAAATTTTTAGTTTTTTTCTTACGAAATTTTCTAATTTTATATTTTAATAATAAAAATTTTAATTTTATTTTTTTTGAAAAACAATAAACATCATTCACATTTACCTCAGGGCTTTTATGAAATTTTAACATTCACCACTTAAAGACTCCTTTTTCCTTTATTTTATTTTTGATTTATCAGTTTTATAGAACAAACCACCTGTTACTCTTATTTTTATTAGCTTCAAAATAAACAGGCCAAAGACTTTTCAAACAAAAAAAACTGTCTGAGATTTAATAAAGAACCATTTTTTTGTTCGGTCTAAAATTGATTATATTAGTACAAAATTCAGACTAATACGTAAGTCATAAATTTAAGTCATTTTAAAGTCAAGTTAAATGACTTAACTTAAAAAAAAAACATCTTAAGTCAAGTCCCTGACTTGACTTTGACTAACTGACTTGAGCACAAGTCTGATAAAATTAAAGATTAATTTTAAAATTCATTTTACATTTTAATTTGAAAGATAAATTTTGGATTTAAAAAAAGTGATTAAATGGCTTTTAGGGAGTTTTTTAAATACGCAACATTATATAAATAATTTTTAAAAGTTTTTTACTATAAAATGTCTCGTTCAGTATACATTAAAAATTACTAAATGATGAAAATGTTTTGTATATAGAATTTTAAAAAATTAAAATCTAGTTTTGAATAATAATGGGTTAGTCCTTCGTCTTTCTATAAAAAAACTTCTATTTAAATTTAATAAAATGTATTTAAAACTAAAGCTTTTTAGACTGAATAAAAATTATTTAATCTAATCAAAATTGAATGGGAATTTGATTTTTATTTAAATTATAAAATCTTTCAAATTTTTTGAGAAAAACAATCAAGTCACATTCAAGTTTAGAAACAAAATATTAATATAATTTAAGATTTCTTTATTTACTAAAAAATTTGATTTAAAAAATTCAATATTTTTAAATTAAATCTTTTATTTATAAATTAAATTAAGATTAAGTCAAATATTTTTGTTAGACTATTTTCAATCTTTCAGTAAAAGAAAACTTTTAAGTCATTGATATTTTTGAAATTCCAGCTTAATATCTGTGGCACATGATTTTAGATAGTTAAAATCACAATTTAAATTAATTTATTAATCAAATCAAAATTTGTATTAAATTTATTTTTTTCAAAAAATTATATTAGCAAATTTTGCTTTGTATTCAAAGGAAATTGCTGTAATAATGTTTCCTGTAATGAATAACCAGTGCCAAGGTGAAAAGCACAATTTGGTGAAATATCGACCTTATTTTCACGCCATTATTGTCCAACTTCAATATATTAAGTACATGCTTATCAAATCTGTAAACTTTCATAGTTTTAATATTTTTCTTAGACATTGGCGGCTTGATGCATAAAATTTGAAAGTTTATTATTTATTATAAAATTTAGATAAGACAAGTCACTAAATAAATTTTTTTTGATTGTTAAAAATACAAAGAAGATTTAAATAATAGGAAATTTATTTTTGTGTATGATTAAAAATGAGCATTAATGTAAGTAAAAAATAAGTTTAATCCATTGATATTTTCGAACGATTTTTTAAGAAAATTCGGCTCCATCATTTCTCAATGCAATCACTTTTTTTAAGCTTCATTCAGTTAAAATAATAAAAAAAATTTGGAAGTCTGGAAATCAATATCTTTTAACCTGTTCTTTTTTTCGGAAACCATTTTTTTGGTTTTTATTTCCTTCAAAATTAAATGTATGTTTTGTTATTTATTTCGAACTAAATTTGTAAATTGTAAATTTCTCTTTAAAAATAATAATATAAAGCTAAATTTTTTTCTATATATTAATACAGACTCATTTTTTTTCCTTCTAAAATCAAAACTTAAATTTTGTTCTTTTAAGAATTTTAATTTATTAACTCTTTAAGAATTGACTTTATGAATGTGAAAATTTTAAATTTGATCTCTTTAATTGAATTAAAGATAAATACTGAAAATCTCTAGATTTTTTCGCAAAAATTATAAAATTGACTAATCATTATAGAAAAATAGTCAATATTTGAAAATAATTAAAAACCATTTATCAATAAACTATTTATCAATTTTAGACTTAAGTTGTACAATACCAAACCACTGATCGTTTCCAATACTCAATAGTTTAAAAGTTTCCATTCAAAAATGATAATCTATTTCTTATTTTTAGTCTAATTGAAAGAATAAACATCAATTTGTTTAATTAAAAAATTATGCATTTTAAGATAAGCCGGTTCTGAAGTCTATTTAAATGCTCTCTAAAAATTTTTTGTTTATTTGGCTTTGTATCATTGTATCATTTTATTTTTGATTACAACAAAATATTTTAAAAAAATATATAAGGCTTCAAAATTTTGACAGGTTTGGACAAAGTTTCAAAAAAACAAGCGTTAAATAGGCAGACTAAAAAATCTTAATTCAATTTGCAGCAAATTGACCAAAATAAATTTACTCAATCTTTGTTTTGTCTTCAATCATCAACAGTCTTTGAGAACGCTTTGTTTGCTTTTTGTCAAGAAACTCCGTAAAAAAGTGCTAACAAAAAAAGAAATTAATTTTTTTATTTTAATTCAAAAAAATTGAGTCAAGAATCACCTGACTTGACGAGGCTGAATATTTTTTCACTCTTTTTAATTCAAATAAATAACCTCTTTTTGATGATTTATTTGCTCAAGTTAGTATTTTAAATGAGCTAATAGAAATAATAATAAAAAATTTTATTTTTCTTTCAAATAGAAAAATTCGTCTTGTGTTAATTTATTGTAAAGAAATTACAAAACTATTTCCAGGCAACTAAAACCATAACAAAAAACGGTGGCTCGATTTTAAAAACAAGGTTCCCGTTTAAACAAAACCCTTTAAGCTTGCCAAATCACTAGGCATATTTCTCACTTAGGATTTAAGCGGAAGAAAAAATTCACAAAAACACACGACGACGCCTCTTGTAAATAATTGCTTTCTTAAAAGACTTGAGCAAATTGAATGCGGTACGTGATCATGGACCGATTTGGAGCAAATCAATTGTTTTAAATTCAAAAGGCCAATTTGTTTTTAATGATTCTGCTATCCATTTTTTGGCTAAACAACAAATTAACAACTTTCTAAGTCTCTCTTAAAAACACATTCAATCATTAGGATATTTAATTTAGTTTTTAGACCCACTTGGTCGGCTCCAGCGACCCTAACTAAAGGCATCAATGAAATTTTTAAATCATTAGAATCTGACCAAATAGGCAAGTATTATTGATTCAATAAAAAACTCATGATTAAGTCGGTTTTTTAAACTTTGTATGTTTGCTGATTGCAATTTGAGTGCAATTTAAATATTTTAACTATCAAATTTCAAATTAAACATAGATAAATGTGATTATATTAATATGCAGCATTAATTTGTCCCTAAAATGATTTAAGTGCCTCGATTTTGGTTGATTCGAAAATTAATTGCAGTATAAATTAATTTTAAGTTGGGAGGTTTTGGAATCTCTTGAGTGAGATTACTTTTGATTTAGGAAGGCGAAAATTAATTTATGTCCAATTTTTTTAATATTTAGGAAGTAAATTTTTGATTTAAGTAGTAATGACTTTTTAATAATACAACTGAAAATTGATTTTCAATATTTGACTAAAGAGCAATATTTGTTTAATGTTGTTTACCTTTATTTTTGTTAATGATTTGTCAAAATTTCAATTTTTTTCCCCTCAGTAAGAAGAATTACTAATGGAATTATTTAAGTTAGTTAAATTCCAAGGTGCATTCAGTCAATTTTTATTTAATCTTTTCCTAAATCTTAAATCAATAAGATTGATTTTTATTTTTTATTTTATTAAACACGCTATTACATTTTGAAATATTTCAATCAATTTTTGCGGAACTCTTCAATTTTTTTTTCTTTTTTTTTCAATTTCTAATTTGTGGTATCTTTAACAAATCTAAATTTGTTTCTTAAAAGTTGCGTAATAATTTCTAAATCCTATTAGGAGAAAATCTGCATAAAAGCATATACTAAAAAAAGTATTTAACTTTCAAATATTTAACATTTGATGGCATGTGGTGACTCAAAAAAAAGATTATTTTGAACAAATAAGAAGCTTTGCTAATTTCCAAGTCACTTTTACACATTTTAAAGTATTCAAAAAAATTTAATTAATTGTTATTTAAATTACAATTTTATTAACTAGTCAAACAAAAATAAATTTTTCTGAATTTATCTCGTCATTTTGAATATTGAAATTATTGTAGACTGAAATTTTTTTAATTAATTTTTTTCTATTAACCTCTTTTATGCTTGGCCATAATTTAGTTTTTTATTTTTGAATAAACTCTAAAAATAAACGAAATATTTTCGGATTTTTTTTTCTTTTGATTTAATCAGGTCTGCGATTTGATTGATTTTTTAATTATGTGATGTTCAACGCTAAATTGAACTCAATGATAAAATTGGGGCAAACTTTTTTGACTGATAATTTAGAGAAAGAAACATCGGATCTTAGCATCAAAAGCTAGACCTATCGTGGCTGTTGATCGCTTCAAAGAGATCTTAATTTAACAATGATGAATTTATGTACAGAATCTAGCCCAGAGTGATATGTCGATACTTAATAAAGCTAGATATAGAAATTTAAATTCAATATTTGGTTTTTAAAACAGTGCTAGCAGCATCAGTTCGTTAAAAAGATTTTTACAGATAAATATTCTAAAAATTAAAAAAAAAAATTTTGAATTTTTTAAAACTCTTGAAAAAACATTTTTGTTTATTTTTTCTTTTTTAACTTTAACTCGTTTCTAGAGCGTCTACTGGAACAAATGATAATAATAGCACTTTTGAAATCGATTCTTAAATATTTAAAATAGGTAAACAAATTTTATTCAATGTTTATTCATAATGCTCGTGGTGCATCCTAATATTTGTTCATAGTTTATCTAAACCAATCTATAACGAATTAATTAAATACAAAAAAAACAACAATGATTGCATCTAATGAATACAAATCGAATTTTCAGCCAACTCATAAATAAAAAGCCTAATAATAATTAAAAATATGGTTTTTCTAGATACACCACTAGTTTTAGATTTAAATTTAGAAAGATTGGCGCATCACCCAGTGCTGATTTTGTATCAACATGTCACAGAATATTAGTCTCAATGTCATCAGTGATTTTCTATTACTTAACTTTTTATTCTAGTATTTGAGCTGGAAATAATAGAATAGATAATTACCATACAGGGCCACTTTATCGTGACACAAATTCAATTAATAAACAAGAAAATTATTCTAAAGAAATCAAAAATTAGAAATTTAAGGCACGCCAAGAAGTTTAGATTGAAAAATTTCGATCGAAAATTTTTTTTATCAGAATTTTTAATTACGCAATTTTATGCCCCGATGAGAATTTAGAATTCTAATTTTTTTGCAGGATAGTGGTGACATCGAGTAGCCTTTGATTACCACAGGGAAGAGACATAAAATGTGTGTTCGATTGAATTCAAATTTTTTAAAATAAATCTAAAAGTTTATAGAAATTATTTTGAAAATTAGAATCGGAAGTGAAATTTTTAAAAATATTTTAGGATTTTGTTAATTAACCAAATCCCGTATGTTCAGAATTTTTTGTTTACCAAATTCCTGTTGGAGATCAAACAAAATTTTTTGTAAGATTTTATCGCAAAATGTTATGTAATAAAATTTGTTTAATTTTGTTTTCCGATACAAAATAAGAGTAGGAAGATTGATTTTTGAATTTTGATTCTTTTTTTTTATCAGATTTCTCTCAATTTTAGATAAATATTCAAGTTGAACTTTCAAAATCTAAATGCGTGGCTTTGTTCATTTTAGATTATAAATTTAGATTCAATTTTCGAATAAAAGTTATACAAATATTATTTTATTAAATATCGTTTTTTTTTCAATTTTTTTATTAGCAATAAAAATTTTTTCTAAGAATTATGCTTCTCGTAAATAATCTAACATTTTAAACAGCCTCTGTACTTTTCTCATTCTAAATATATAAATAAATATGAACTATTTTTAATAAGAGAATTTTTTCAGCTGAAAGCCGAATTCAATATTATTAATGATCTTTAATTCTTAATCAAAAAATAATTAGCTCTGATTTGTATAGTTGTTTACACTTTTAAACAAAGTGATTAAAAAATCTTTAAGATTTTTTTTTCAAAAACCGATTTCTGACCATCGATTGAAGGCTTGTTATTTTTTAAGAAAACCTCGAAAATTTTAATTAAACTGATTAAATAAGGTTTTCAAAGGCTTAAATTTTCCATTAAGTTCTAAAATAAACTTTCTATTTAGTATAAATTAAGTGATATTTAGTTTTTAATTTTGAACTTAAGAGATCTTAGCATAAAATTAAAAAAAACTCTGATTTTTTTTGGATAAAATTAAAAAAAAATTCTAAATGAACTCGTTATCTTAATAAAACTCAAATACATTCAAATCACCATCTATCATCTTGGTCAATTAATTTTAAGTCTTTTTTAGGATATATAGTTGATTCAGTTAAAAACAAAATCATATATAAATTCAATCTGTCTTTCAAAATAATAAATAATCGAATAAGCCAAGTGAAATTTTTAGATTAATTGTTTTTGTTACGATTTTTAGCTTGTAGATAAATGATAAAAACCGATCAGATATCTATCTCTTAGTTTTTAGTTCGCGTTTTAGTCTGCTACTTTTCTGATAGAAAACGCTCTAAAACTAGGGCTTAAATTTGTTTAATTTACTGAATTTTTAGACAAAAAAATTTTCTAAAGCAAGTCTGAGAATAATTTAATTTTTATATGTTTGTGTACCTTTGTCTTAATTTTTGATCTTTTTCAGATAAATATAATTTTAGGATATTTTCCGATTTAATTATTATACGGATGTTGGGATATTTAAAATCATGAAACAATTTTAAAAAAAATGATATAAATTAGATTATGACAATGTGTAGTTTATTTAATGACATAAAACAAAATCGATTCATTTTGAATCAAATTAGGCTATTTTGTTCTATTAAAAATAAATTTGCTAATAAGTATTGGAAATAATGCGGAATCTAATTCAATTTGGCTCGAATGAGGTGAATGTAAAATTAAAGTCATTAAATTTCAAATTGTTTGTTTTCAGATTAGCGGGGTTCTTTATTTAAGATTCATGTTTATTATCAGATCAAAACCAAAATAAATTTTCTAAGTTGGCAAAAAAAATAAATTTCGCCTAGGTTAATTACAATTTTAATTAAAGTTGTTTTAAGTGTAGAACAAAATTGAGGTGTTTATTTATTAAAAACGCGAAATTTAAATAATAAACATTTTGTCCAACTGATTTGCAATTAAATCAATTTCAAAAACAAGCTCCCGTGGTTTCGTTCGGAAATTTGTGGGCTATTTGTTTATCATGTTTAGATTGGAATTAGTGTTGGTTTTTTGTGAGACATTGTATTTAAGAAACTTATAGAGAAAATTTTTTAATTTGAGTTAAAATTTTTTCATAGCTCTTACTTGTTTTGTTAGGGATTTGTTGTTTTCTCCATAGTCTAAAAAACTTATCAAAAAAAAATTTGATATTTATTCTATTGTAATTTGAATTTTCGAATAATATTTGATTTATCTTAAACTAATAAGAGAATTTTTGAAAAATATTCTGAAATATCAAGCCAATTTGAAACTAATTTGTACTCAAGAGGCATTAATTGTAGTTAAAATTGCGACGAAAACAATCTAGTCGTCTTAGACACAAGTTCAGATCAAAATTATCCAAGTTATGGTTTTTTCTTGGTCTCTAACATTTATTATTTAAATTTGGGTTCATATTTTTCTATTTAAAATATGGTTAAGGATAAAACCATAAACAATATGGTTTTGGATCATAAAACTTCCTTCGTGTTCATAATAGTAATTTTAATTCTTTTTTTTTAAATAGACTTGATTTAAAAAAATTGAAATAAAAAATGTTAGAATTTTAGTTAGGTCAAAATGAAATACTTAAAATTTATAATCGTGATCAAAATGTTTGGTATTAAAATTATTCAATAGCTAAAGGATTAGATATGCTAAAATACCAAGTATAAAAAGCTATTAGGCAATTCCTTTTATTCAATTTTAAGCTTTAATTTTAATTTAATTCCTGGAAGGAAGAAGCAATAAACGATGCTATATTTAGGATCAAAAAATTTAAATAAAATTTAAAACACTAATTTTAATGCAATAAATAAAGATTGCCTAGGAATAGAAGTGATTACCGAATGTGATTTTTTTACTAGGCAGAATAGTCGATGGACTCATGGTCCATTAAACGAATTGTGGTGTAAAAAACAACAGAAATCAAGTCAAAAAAGCTTTATGTTTTCAGTCTATTAAACAAATCGATTTATTGGAAAACCTAGACAATTAATTCATCTATATTAGAGCTCGAAATTTTTTATATCTTGTTGTATAATGATAAACTAAAAAAGTTGTTGTAAATTTTAAAAACATATAAATATAATTAGTTTAGTTTAACGAAACGAGAGGTTATAATTATGGAAATCAATGTTTTTGCTTTAGAGTTTTATTAGTTTTTTTTTCAGGGCCAAGGCAAACAATTATAAAATAATTAAAACAACCCAAAAGCTATGCATTGTTAAATCCGAAATAAATCGGGATTTGTGAGCATTATTTTATCAAAATTAAGATATCTTTAATTATTTCATTTTATTTAGAACCTTATGCATTTTTATCATCTATTCATGAATCTTCATTACTTTGACGAAACAAATTAGATATTTGATCAATGTTACCGTAAAAGGCCAAACTGCGAAAATCTTGTAAATTAAAAAATTAGTAAATCTTAAATATTTACTATTTTTACATTTATTAGTAATTTTTTAAAACAAAGCGTAAATTTTCAAAAAAAATAAAAAATCTCTTATAATATCTCAAAAATTTCTGTATAATCTTTAGTTATTTGATAGAGTAATTTAAGTAAATTAGTGAAACAAAGAAATAAAAAGTTTGTTAATTTTGTATCTTGAGTTAAATAAAAATTTTGACCACGTCGATTTGTCATGCATTGACCAGGACAATTGTTTTTCACAATGCCATGATCACTATCAAGCTCAATTGAACAATCGTTTACCAAAGCTCGGTTTCAAGCAAAAAGAGAATTGCTTCTTATCAGGTAACAAACTAACGAAATGGAATGTCTAATAGTTTATTGTAATAAATTCAAAAAATAGAGAAATTTGAATTATTTGTGCAAATATGAAATACTATTAAGAGTAAA
>QEOQ01000022.1:674582-691188 GCA_010279815.1 Brachionus plicatilis
AATTTTCAAAAATTCAAATAAATAGTAAAACAGTTTTCAGTCAGTCTCAGTTAATTCAAAATCAGTTATCGGTCAGTTTCAGTTTAACTGATAACTGAAATTAACTGATACTGATCAGTTATTCAGTATCAGTTTCCCAACTCTGGTTTTTTACTGATAGAAAAAAAAATCACAATATTTATTTCGTTTAGAAATTAACTTTCACTTCCATATTAATAAAATTAAATTAGAATTTTAAAAATTAATAATTTTTACTTTATTTGATTGAGGAAGCAATTTTTTTCAAGATATGCCTTAGGTTGAAAATTCTAGATTTTTTATGCTTGACCTAAAGGCATACTTACTTACAGAATGGTAAATTCGATTAAGGTCATTTGTCTTTTCGTTTTGCTAATTTGAAAATCTAGCCAAGTATAAATAAAAAATTACTTCTAAAGTGACATTTCGGTAAAATTAATGAAAAGAAAAAACCATTCTATTTAAGGTCATTAATTCAATATTTGTTCAATATTTTATTTCGAAATTGATTTTTAATTAAATTAAATCTTGACTTGAATAGAACAGAAAAGAAAAGAAAAAAAGAGAAAAGAATACATTTATCAAAGTTTTTCAGCGCGGAAAATTAAGACTGTCACGGACATAAAATTTAATATCTAATTTAAACATTTAGAAGAAATAAAAAACTAATAAATCAATTTTTTTAATTTATGTGAACCAATTTTAGCAGAACAAAAGGCGCTTAAATTTACTCTTATTGTTTCTAAAATAATAAATCCTAATCTAATTTTATCACTTGTTCTTAGGATCCCATAGGTCGATCATTCGAAAACAAAGAGAACAAGTGAGAATTTCTCACTCGTTTCCTTTTCAAGTTATTTGAATTGAAATACGATATAAGAAAAGATAATAAAATCGTGGCTAAGATAAAAAAAACAATATTTTGAGTGTCACATTTGAATTTTCTTCTCAAATATTTTCTATTCACTAAAACCATTCAATCCAATTGTTTCTTTTTCAGCACTCGGACCTTTATCTTTCGAAATTTTTCAATTCTTAATACAATTTATAATTAAAATAAGTATTTTCATAATGATAAAATATCGCAGCCATTCTTGTCGAAACAAAAAAGAAACATAAAATATTTTAGAGATAAAGCTTTTGAAGGAAATTAGGTTTTCTAGGCCACATAACTACAAATCTAGTTCTAAATAGTTAAAAATTAAACTAATCTACAGTTTAAGTTTTATTGCTCTGGAGCCAGAGATAATTGCTCGCTTTTCAAGATATCTTTAGAAGCTACATTTTTCAAAAATATAATTTTTGATTGCTCTTTGTTTTAAAAAATTTAAATAGTCTAATGCCGATTCATACAATTTAATATACCTTAAAAATTTTAATTACGCTTGGTAGTGCTCCATAAATTTTTACTAAATTCTTCTAAATATCTATCTGATTTTTTCTCCAAAAAAACTGTTTTAATCAAAACATTGGTAAGTGCTGATTTTTAAGAACAAATAAAAAATGTTGTTTGCATCAGAAAATGTTTATTTTTAAAATTTGAATAAGTATGGAATTCTTTATAAATTAGAGCTTCACGCTTGATTTAATTAACATACCGGCACTTGGAGAATATTCCCATGATTAAATCTAGCCTTGCTAAGGCTTTTTCATCCGTGGATTCTTTGATAAAATCAGCCTAATTAAAGCATGTGCGTGTTTGTAGAAGAAAAAAAATTTGAAACGAATCGTATAAAATTGTTTATAGATAATCTAGGTCTGAGCAGTGTTTGCCGTAGCTTATGAATGGAAAATCAATGAAAAAAGCTAATCAAAGTTTAATTATTGAGAGTTTTCCATTCCGGTTCTTTTTAATATTCGGACAGGATAAATTAGGACCTAGGGCTATTTTCATCTTTATTAAACGCCATACATCCCACGCTTATACAAACAAAATTCTTAAAAAAATTTCCGTTTAAGCAGTCTACGTTTTCATTATTTTTTTATAATTCAAGCTAAACTTTTTGGGATTTATTTTTTTAATTTTGAATACAAAAATAAAAAGCCTACGGAACTAATTTCTCGGCATGTAGGAATTAAAATTTAGTTTGATCATAAAGTTTACGCTTAATCAAATATGTGATTATGAGCACAAATTTGCTCAATAAAACCAAAAAGGTTAATCTGGATTAATCGGTCTAAGCTAAGGCATTCAACGTTATGGTGAATATTTTTTGAGACCAAAGATTATTTGGCTAATAAAAATAAAAAACGCTGAATAATTAAGATATATTAATCTTCGAAAAATTTCTATTCTAAATTTGGTCAAATCTCGCAAATAAATACTTAAACATTTTGATTTGTTTGTACTTATATTTAGTCAAGTTGAGTCAATAGTTATCTGAGAATATTGTCTAAAAAAAATTTTTATTTTCAATTCTGCGACAAAAATTTAGTCCAAGTGCTTTTAATTCAAAATAGATTTTTTTCGAGTGGATTTTGTTAATTATGGATAAATGATTGATTTGCATGGTTTTTTTTTGGTGGAAAACACGAGCCAAGGAAAAATTGAAATTTAATTTATCATCAATTTTTAAAAAGGTTAGTAGTTAAAGTGTCAAGCGTCAAAAGCAAATAACTCTGGGCGTTATTTTTTTCTAATTTTTAATAAAAATTTTAGTTGATTTTATTTATTAAATTTTTTTTTTTTTGGGCTAATATAGCGAACCTAACACAAGTGCTTACAAATATTAAAAGATCAAATATTTTTCTTTAATTCGTTTTCTAAAAATATAAAGCCTCGATCCGGAATGTATTCTCATATTTTGGCTTCTTGTTTATACCAAAAAGAAAAAATAGAGACATTTTATTAAAAAATTTAGATCAAGAACATTATATTAAAAAAAAAATTGTTTTTTTTTTCTATAGCCACGTATACTCTATTAAAAAATTAAATTTATATCTAACTGTCAAGAATTTTGGATAAATTTATTGTTTTTTTTTCTTAAATTAAATAATTATGTCTTGAATAGAGTAAAAAAATCGAATGGATACTATTTATTGGGTTCAATTATTGTAGTTTGAAAGCAGTTTTTTTTTTCTTCATTCAACTAGCTTAAAGCCATTAGATTAAGTTGTATATTCATAACTTAAATTAATTTTATGTTGACACTTTACTAGTTGATGAAGAAATAATAATTTTTAAATTGATTATCATAGAGTTCTTTGAATTTATTTTCATGATCTAAAACAATTTGATTTTTATTGCACTCATTTGTTTTTTGTCTAAGAATAAATTGGACGTCCAACAAAAAAAAAAAGCTTAAATTTATCTACATCAATAAATTTAGGTTTATGACAAGGGGTAATAAATGATAAAAAAGAGTAGCTGGTAATTTTTCAGCTTGAATTGATGTATGAGTCTAACTAATGAATGGGTCATTCAACTAGTGCTAGGATTTTGTTGGGTGAATATTTCCAATTTAATAATTGCTTCAGCAAAATTTTATGTCAAATTTTTAATCAAATTAATGTCATTTAAAATTAACAAAAATATTTTTCATTAACAATTTTTTACATTATTAAATCAAATATTTAGTATTTGCCTGCACAAACTTCAATTGAGCAATGTGTTGATCTAAATGAACTAAACAAATGCTGTCAAAAGGTTATGATAATATTTGATAAGTCAAATGTAAAATTAAAACATCCTTGGGCATATTAAATTAAAAGATTCCAATGAGCACATTTGTTTGAACCTTTAAGGTAAGGCCAACATTTATCTTAACAAAGAGCATACTTGTTATTTAGACCAAGTAAACAAGTCGAGATTTCAGATAATTTAGAATAGATTAAGATTAAGCTAAATTTAAGAATTCATTATTTGTCGCTAAAGCGAGCCAAATCGTGAATTTGGCCCTGGCGAAATTCGTTCAGTTAGCACTCACCTCAAAGATTAAATTTGTTGTACTACAATTTCGGATATTAAAGAAAAGGTGAATTTAAAAAAAAAAAATTTGATGAAAAATTCAAATATTTGCTATTAGATTATTATTAGAATTAGCCTTTTGCCAACAAAAGTGCTAACACTAAAATACCAAAAAAATGTTGTTTTAACTAGAAAAAAAATTAAAATAACTACGTGATAGTTAATTTTACCTTTAGCTTCAAGTGCTATCAATTTTAAAAAAATTTGCATCCAATTTTTTAAAGTTTATTTAAAAATTTTAATTAAAATTTGTTTATCAATTTCGGGACCGCTATTAGGCTTCAGCGAAGTTGTTTGAATGGAAAAAAAGAAATAATGAGAACTAGCTAGATCATGATAAAAAATATATTGTATTCTCTTTTATTTTAAATGCAACTATTTAATTTAAATTAAGTTAAATTCGTTTCAAAAAACTGCTTTGTTGTTTTTTTTTCTCTTGTTGTGCTCGTTTTGTATTTTATGTTTTGCTTGCTTTCAATCTAAAATTTCAAATTATTATTCATCATAATCATTTGAAAATAGAGGTCAAATAATAGACTCAAATTTTTCTCTATTTGTAGATAATCTAAACCTTAAGTGTTATTTGAATTTGTATTATTTGCCGAGACGTCCAGGGCAATCGATTTTAATCGACCACCGGTTATCAATTTTGTCAAGTGCGATCCCGATGCACCAAGAGTAGCTGGACTACCAAGTAAATTTTTTTCTTCTTAATGACTAGACTCCAATTAAAATTCTGTCCAGTCCAATCAATGTTTCTAAATCACTTGATTTCTAGGTTAACTACCGAGTTGACTTGGACTGAGGTTTGTGCCCCAAAATTTTGTTTGCTAATGAATGCAAACAACTAATTAGAGCTTAATAATATTATCATATTGTTTCAGAATTGATCGAGAACATATGCTGAATTGAGATATCCGAATCGGGATCTAGCTCATATGTTTTAAATAAAGCAACTTATTGAGCGTTTAAAGAACCAAGTCGTTTGATTAATTAGTTCAATGAGCCTAGTTTATTCTGGCACAATGCAACAAAAAGTTTGGCAACAAAATTAATTTTTTTAAATTGGTTAAAATTTTTTTTCTATTACGCAATTAAGTCTAAGAATTGAAAAGATAGTAATCTTTTTCCCTGATGGGATTCAACTTATGCTCAAATTACTCTCTCAAAGAATTATTTAGAATGAAGATATTTTTTAAAGGGTTTTGATTAATTTTATTTTAAAAATGGAATTTTTTTAAAGATTTTTGAATGATTTTATTTAAAATTGGAATTTTTTTTGATGATGGCCCAATGTGGGGTCACTTTGAGATGAAGTGTTGTTGAGATGTTCGGCTAGAAAATAATTATTAAATTTCGCAAAGATTGTTTATCAGCGTCGATTACGTAAAATATCAACAAATTTAAATATTTTTTAAGTTGATATTTTATTTTTTATAATCACTTTTGTTATTTGAAGCAAAATAGTATGGCTTTGGAAGGTACCAAGAAAAGAAAGCGATTACTTAACTGCTTTACTAGTTATTATCTCAGAGAAATGCTTGAAGATATTTCAGGATATGAGTGAATTAAATTTAAATTTAACTTTATCTCAAAACTCGTATTTCATTTTCTAATTAAAAAAGAAGATGCTCGTACAAAAAAAATTTAATTTATTTTTATAATTTTAAGAAATTTTTCTACATTTTTTATTTTCTTTCTAAACAGATTTTAATCTCTTAAAATAAGAGCTTTATTGTTTAACAAATATAAAACTTAAATCTAGCATTTGTTGTTGATAGAATTATTTTCACGAAGTGTCTTTATTTTAGCTTCAATTTTTAAAATTGATTAAATTTTTGCATCACAATCAAACTTATCACTTTATTTTTTTTCTTCTAGAGAAAAGAAATTATTCACTTTTTTTTTCATAACCTTCAGCAACAAATACTTAAGGCAATTAAAAAAGATTCTTGCATTCAACTAAAAAATAAAATATTTTCTAATCAATCAACTTAATTTTTTTTTACATTTATCTTGAAAAAATTTTAGTTTCACTAAAAAATAATTTTGAATTTGAAAATTTATTAAACAATTATTTAATTTTTTCTTAACAAAAAAATTCAGTTTTTGAAGTTTGTGACTTTATTTGTGCATTTTGCACAAATGCAGTGATTAAGAAAAAAAATTGTACGTTTTGAACAAAAATATAAACCTTGCTTGACCTAACAGTTAAATATCAAAATATGAATGAATGGATGAACAAAAACATGTTTTTTCTATGTTAAGAAAATATTCGGAATAAATGAATAGCTCAACTGGATCCTAAGTATCTTATCAGGTAAAATAAACCAAGCCATTATGGGTCTTCCGTCATCTATTCAAAATCTAAATAAACCAATTACCTGACAATTGTTTGGTGAATAAAAAGCATGCCTAAATTTTAATATAGTTAGGTGAAATTAAAATTTATTCAAAATAAATCTAATTAAATTGGCGCCTAAGGATGCCGATGGAATTCTTTTTTTTGTACGAGATTTAGGAAATTTAAGCCGGAACGTGAATAATAGAGCTTTAATTACAAAATGGCTTTTAGCAATGATGATTATTACAAAACAAACACATGGATCGTATTCTGTGGAAAGACGTAAAATGAGATTTAATAAAAAAATTTTATTCTCCCAAATGCTTAATTTAAAATTTAAATGCTCTTTTTTTCTATTAAGCTCAATTTAGTTTAGTGTATAAAAAAATTAGCTGTTAAGTCAGTCAGATGCCCACTGATGGTACATAATTGCCATCATCCTATTGTTAAAACACTTGAAACCAACTTTTCGCTTTTTTTTTTATGTCCAAATTTCAAGTGCTTGCTTTTAGCACTCTTGAAAAAGATCCCAACAAATCCATGTCAAATAAAACACTTTTTTAATTTTTAGATAAAAAAAAAACTATGAATTGAATGGGTTTGATAGATAATAATTCAAATAGACTAGCGATATCCAATAATACCTCATAAATAAAAGTAATCATTTATCGTCAAAAAAAAAATGCGATCAAGCCTAGTACTCTGCACCCTGGTTGCGCTTTTTTTTTTGAAAGCAAAATCATGTTTGTCCTATGACCATTTGTCAGTGGTCGAATCGGACAAAGACTTTTGGGAAAATTTGTACCAAAATTCGCTGCTCAACACCAGGAACAAGTTCAATGTGTTAAATGGGGAAAAAGTGTGCTTTACCTGTCCAGTAGATCGAAACACTTTTTCAAATTTGTACCAAGAGTCGGCCAGTCCTTTGTCCAATCAAGAACACCAGCTGCCTCCCAAGGTCACCATTTCTTGGATAGCCCAGCTCAATGGAAATAGA
The DNA here is from genome assembly GCA_010279815.1 of Brachionus plicatilis. NCBI lineage: Eukaryota > Metazoa > Rotifera > Eurotatoria > Ploima > Brachionidae > Brachionus > Brachionus plicatilis. Next base: position 681,909 of record QEOQ01000022.1, read on the forward strand.
GTTATTCCATTTTGTAGCAATAACACCCGCAAAGTACCCAATCCATTGCAGCTGTCAAGCAATGGGCTGAACAGCGACGAGGCCGGCATCTCAACCCAAATCGAGTTTTCTTGCGAAAACAACCGTCTTTGCTTGCACAATGTAAAAAATTCTTATCCAAACAACTACCAGTGTTTGATCAAATCTTACGCTCTGGATGTTAAGCTAGATGTAATTGGTAAGTGGCGTGGTTTTTTCAGAATTTAAAAATGACTTTGACGAACACGGTTTTTTACTGCTCGCCAAAGTCATGGTAAATTGATTCTTTTTTTTTTGTTTTATTCAAGTTTAATTCTTTCCATGTTTCTTTAATTTTACTTTTATTTTAGAAAAAAATAATTCTAAGACTAGAAATAAACGAGATGATTCATTTTTTCACCAAAGCTTCAGTAATTAAATTTCTTTTTCCCGAATGGCTTTTTTTAATGCATTTGAATGCGTGGTTTGATTAAAAAAAAAAAAAAAACTAAAAAAATATAGTGATTTTTTTAACAATATTTAACCGAGTGCCTTTTACTAATTTTTTTTTGGAATGACATAATTTCACCTGTTTTGATTTGGCAATTTTCGCTTTTACTAACTCTTAACTTTGTTTATTTTTAAGTTCAATTGACCCATGTCTTATTGTATTTTACTGGTGATTCGGTAAAGTTCGATTATCAAAAAGAAGTGCAAGTTCATGAAAATCAACCATTCACGGTAAAATGTGAAGTGCCTGAATCGAATCCAGTCTCGATTGTAAAAGCTTATATTGATGATAAAGAGCTAAAGTTGACCGGGCTTGATAAAAAGACAGTAGAAAATCGAATGACCATAAACACTTATTCGTTCCAAGTGAACGCTACGAGAAAAATGAATGGCAAAAAGGTTAAATGTGACGCTCAAATGAAAGATATACCATCAGAATTGGCCAATTCAATCGATCTCAGATCACATCTTTTCAAGGACTATTCCATCTCTGTCTATTGTAATTATTGATTTAAAATTTTCAAATTATTGAACTTGTTTGGAACGACTGTTGGATTTGAGTTCGATTCTATTTGGCAACATTTTTTTCATTTAGATCTTATTTAATGATTGCTTTAATTAAAAGCCTTTATCTTAAATTTGTCAAGATGAAAAATATCTGCCATTTTAAAGATCGAATTTTTATCCAATTTTTAAATTCTTAAAAATTTAGATATTTTTTTTATTCTTTTCTTAGTTGCGTAATTTCAAATTAATTATGAATTAGTTTGTATTGAGGAATTAATTTTGAGGCAGTCGAGGAAAAAATTATCTTGATAACCATTTATAAAAAAGAAAACTAATTTAAATTTATTATTCAATTATAAAAAAAAAAATTAAAAAGGTTTTTTTGTAATAAAAAATAATGATGAAAATAAAAAGAATCATGTTCCCTTTAAATAAAATAATCATTTAAGAAAGAAGAAATAGACAAATGATACAAAAAATAACAATGAATAATTTATTTAATTAAAAAAATTGACCTTATCACTTTTATTTTTTAAGTTAAAAGGACTATTTATTTTAGAATTCTTACACTATAATTTTTTTTGATAAAATCTTTGGTAAAGAATACTTATTTACTTTGTTTTAGTTAAATTCAATTCGTCCAAATAAATTTTGGGACAAAATAAAATTTAAAATTGGAAAAGCTTTTTTATTAGATCTAAAACTTGTTCTTCATAATGTTACTTTAATAATTCATCAAAAAGTGCTTTTCAAACTTGCAAAGTTTTTACATAGATAAAATTAGGGATACAAAATTACATTGTGCAAAAGAGTTTTAGATTAGAATTTTCAATTTTGGCTTTGATCATTTGTTCCAAAATTCAAAATGCCGACATCTTTAACATTAACATTGAACGCATTTTTTCACAAAAAGCTAGGATAACGCTTTCTATTGTTTAAATTTTAAACATAGCCTTTGTTAAATTAATTGAATAAATTTAAATTAGATTAATAAATTTATTGAAAACTTGATTTTTTAATAAAAATTTTTTAAGTATAAAACAAATTGTTTGTCGACGAGTTGATCTGTCATTTTTTTCCGAAAATTTCAAAATTATTACTCAGTACAATTAAATAAATTGAAAACAATTCGCCAGCTTAGTCGAGTTTTCAAAAAAAGACGCCTGAAATTTTATTAATTCCCTACTAGGGAAATACAAAAAATTGATTGAATTAATTTTAAATAAAATTTTTCTTATAATTTAAACTAAAACTTAAACTAAAAAGTTCAAAAAAATTTTTTTTTTCAAATATTTATTAAGTCATAAAAATAAAAAAATTAATTTTTTTTTAAAGATCCTCCTAGTTGTGTTTTCAAACAAAGAGTGTACAGAACTGGCATTAATCGTTCGATTGTGATTGAATGTCCAATAAATAGCTCAAATCCGGATGTCACCTACTACAAGATGATTCCTCCATCTACTCGGACTAAATTCGAATTAATTGACAACAATATTGAGACTTTGAAGCGAATCGGTCGCTACAGAATAAATCCTATTTCGCGCGCCGATTTCGGGCTGTACGAGTGCATCCCAAGAAGTCTTGCTGGCATGGCCAAATGTGACATTATTGTCGAATTGGGTTCTACACCAAATCCGCCTGAAATGTGCAATGTCCAATTCGCCAAAGTAAATAACAAAACTTTTGCTCAATTTAGTTGCAAGCCCGGACACAACCAGGGCGGAACAACTTCCTTTCTAAGCATTTATGAGATCATAGATCAAAAACTAAAGCTCAGCGGAAGAGTTAACATTGACGAAAGCAAAATGGACAAAGAAGTGCCGTACATATCCCCTGCTGACGAGGACAAGTACTACGAATTTTTGATAATGCAAGAGAACAACTACGGCAATTCCACATCTATTCTTCTTACTTTGGGAACTGCCAGAGACTCAAAAAAAATGACTTCTCTGAATTTCAAAAATTTCTACATTATTGGCGCTGGCATCGCCGCCGCATTCCTCATATTCTGCATCTGTGGCTGCTGCTGCTGTTCTGATGTATGCGGCAAGAGCGACACAGCCTTTTGCAAATGCTGTTCGGCAAGTGTGCACGAAGACGATGGAGTCACGTACAAAAAGGCGCCCATAGACTCGGACATACTGGCGCCGCGAAACTACCAGCCCTACTCAAGCGACAGTCTCAAATACGGCTACAACCACCATTCTACCTACGACTACTATGACAACACTACCACTGGGCTGCTCGGCGAGCCCACCAACTACGAACGCTTCGGCACTATCAAGTCAAAAAAAATGCCAATTGTCAACTCATCATCCTATGATACCAACCAGTCGGACACCTATGAGCACGAGTATGAGGAAAACGAGTACATGAACGAAAAAAATGAGTCAGACACTTCCAAGGAGGAAAAAGAAGAGTTTGGTACCAAGATAACTAAGAGCAAAAATGCCAGCGAAATGTTTAACAACAATGTGAGTGTGAGCATTGGCAGTGGGGTCGAATCGATCAAAAAGCACACCAGCAATCTTGGCAGTGAGATTTACGGAAGAAAAATGAAGCTCAGTTCGGATGGAACTAGTACTGTGGATAGGAAAAATTTAATCAAGACTGACAATGGACTGGTCTACACGCCTCTGGATGGAAAAGAAGACCAAATTGAGTACGACAACTGCGATGATGCCAGATATAGAGACATCAAGTACTCGAGCATAAAGCGCGCCAATTCAGCTCACAACAAACAATTGGTAAACTCCAATTTCCAAGCTGAGCTCAGCCAAAAGTTGAAGTCCATCAACAAGAATGATGAAATTTATAGCAAAAATTTGAAAGTTAAAAACTTGCCATCGGCCAGCAGTTTTAATCAGTCGGAGCAGTTGACGAACTCGACGGCGACCACTTCGGTGTCCTCGTCGGCGAGTTCGTGCGCTTCCAACAGCGACTTGATTTTGAAAAGCACCACTTTAAAAAGACCACTTCCATCGACACCTATTGAGACCAAAAATTATTCACTACTAAAAACCACAATTAGCCTGGCAAATAGCGAAAATTCAACACCTGCCAAAGGCAAGCCTCCCATCTTGAGGCCCAAGCCGAGAACCAACTCGGCCCTTAACCAATCTGTCGAGCCTTTGATCAACGCAAAGTCGGACAGTCCTAATACTAGTGTGACCGATGTTTCCTCTAATAATTGCACTCCACAACACTACAATGTAAATTTGATCGAGGAAGTTGGTCAAGTGAATTCTGTGCTGAAAAATAGCTTGCCAAAAAAAGTCAATCCAAATGCCATCTATTCGACCATCAAGCTAAATTGTGAGTATTCGACCAATGTGACGCCAAGTTTAAAAACTTTTTCGCCTAATTACGAAAATCGAAAAAAAAGTCCTGCATCTATTGACGACGAGATCAAGTTGATCAATTCGAGGGGCACTCTGTCCAAGACTATTGAAAGGCGCCATGTGAAAAACTCGGAATGCTAAGCTATGCTTTTTGTTAATTAAATTTTTTGTTATTTCTAACAATTGTGATTGTTAATTTACAAGACAAAAATTTTATAATATTTTCTAATACTTTTTTGTTAAAAATGAATTAAATTATAATTTGCACGCTGAAGTTAACTTTTTTTTTATTATTTTTTTTCTTTTTTATAAATTTATATAATTGTAAATAAAATATTATATTAAAATGTTGAATTTTATGCTCCAAAAAGTAAGACTCTTAGCATAAATTATTTTATTTAAAATAAAAAATTGATTACGTGTCATTTTAATTAGTTTTTTTTTTTTAATTTAAGAACTTAAATGGCTGTTACAGGTCTATAAAACACGTCAGTTTATTTCCTTTTTTTTAACAATATTTCATTTGTTTAGTAGTTTTATTTCTTTTTGAAATTTAAAATCTTTTTAAGATAAATTGAACCAATTGATTTGATAAACATCCTTTTGTTATTTAGAGATAAGAATTAATTTTAAAATTTCCAAAAAATTTAAATTTCAGACCGGTCATAAATTAATTATCTTTTAGATAACGACAATCTAAGATTTTTTGACCGACCATGATTGAAAACACCAATTTCTAAAAATTAATTATTCAAGTTTTCATATTTTAAAATTTTTTAAATTTTAGTTGCTTAAAAAATTTTGATTTTTTAAAAAAGTTAAATTTTTCAAGAATTTTTAAATTAAAGCCATTAAATCTTTTCCGTCATAAAATCTAGAAGAAGTATTAATTGAGTATTCTTCCTTAAATTAGACTAAAAAAATTAAAAATCTTCTAAGAGAATCAACAATTGGCTATAAACATGAAATAAGAAGTAATGAAAAGAGTGTTTATTGAAGCATGGTTCTGTTCTTGGTCATAAATTTTGCCAAAGCTCATATTGGTTTCATCTCTTCAAGCTCTTTCTTATGTTCTGTTCTTTCTACTGTTATCTTCATTATTCCTTTAATGACATATTAAGATATAGTTCCAGGTAATCTTTGATTTAAAAACATAGGATTTTTACTGTGAATAAATTTTTTTTAATAAAAAAAAATTAAGTTTAAAAAAAGTAAAAAAATAAAAACAGCCAACATTAAAATCTCAAATAATTACTGAAATCCATTATTTCTAGTCCATTTAAATAGAGACTGGCATTTTTTTTAAAACAATTTTGAATAACCGAATTTTCAAAAACACTTATACTTGCTTTTTATATTCAAAGTACACAAATTGAAATTTACTTAGAATAATTTTAAATTATTTTAAATTATAATTCTTTCAATTTTTCAACAAATAATTTTTTTTTTAAATAAATTTAGAAAGTTAAAACAAATGTTATTTTTAGTTTTGTTAGTGTCCCTTTGTTTTAGCTACACTCATTGTCTTCAAGCTGAGATAGCGGTGGTGATCGAGCCAGGTCAAAGAGAGTGTTTTCATCAGTATTTAATATCGGGCCTCAATATGGAAACCGATTATCAAGTAATTAACGGGGGTGAGCTGGACATATCATATTGGATTACTACTCCATCTAATCGTATCTTGTTCACCGAAGCCAAAAAGCAAGGCGGTCAATTTCAATTTAAATCGGAAGAAACTGGCGAATATCGATTTTGTTTTGACAATTCATTTTCACGTTTTGCCAAAAAGCAAGTGTTTTTCTATTTGTCGTCAAATGACGATTTTATTGATCCTAATTTTCCGCAATCAGCCGTCGACACCTTGAACCATTTGGCAAAAGACGATCTTGGAGAACTAGCTGATAAATTGAGCAACTTTCAGGACTTGTTTAACCGAGTCAATACAAATCTTGAACGGGCCCAGCATGTTCAAAAGTTGTTCCAAGTTTATGAGTTGGCTGATCGCAGTCATTTAGAAGATTTATTCGAAAGAGTCAACTTTTGGTCAGTAATCAATATTTTAATAATGGTCTTAGTGGGTGCAGTTCAAGTCTACATGATTAGAAGTTTGTTCGAAGATAGGTCAAAAATTGGCAAAGTTCTTAGAGGCGATGCAACGCAATCTAAATCGAGAGTTGGTTTTTAAAATTTAAATTGTCATCAAAATAGCAAAGAACAAATAAGCCTTAACTCAATTTTTAGACATTTTAATTTAAAAATTTTTAAATAAACAAGATTAAAATTTGTCAAACTAGCAAAATCGAGCTATTTTTGGTCACTTTTTCAAGTCTTATCAACTCATCTTTTTTTAATGACATGTTTTGTCTACAAATTACTGATAAATAAAAAAATCATAAATTTAGTCTAGTTTCATTATTTTGTTATTATTTGAAATTTAAAATTCAAAATTAGAGCCTCTCCAAAAGGTATCACATGCTTTTATCCAAAATTAGCTAATTATGTTGAAAATTTTATCCTGAACTTTCTAAATAAATACTAGAAATGCATACATTTAAATTTTAGATTTTTAATTTAAATTATTTATTAGAAAAAAAAATAAGTCGAAAAAACAAAAATTTTTCAAAGTTTTTTGCTACAAGATCAAAATTATAAATTTTTTTAAGAAACTCAGATGGAATCCGACAATAGTCAAAATGTTGAATATTTCAAGAGACCACATCCAATTTGGTACGGGTTAATCATTCCCTCAATGGCATATTTAGGTGTAAGCATTTTCATTTAATTTGCGACTTAAAATAAATTAACCAAAAAACTCATGACTATAGAGTGCAAATGAATTTTTTTTTTCTAGATTTTGGCTTACATGCCAGATGTGATTCCTTTCGACTATCTTGGGCCATTGGGTACGCTCTCAAAATATCTGTATCTTAATCATAGAATAGTGCCAATAGTCATGTAAAATTCACGGTTTATAGCAATTAAAAAAATATTTATGTTTTGAATTTATTTGTTTGAAAACAGATTATGGATGGCGTTGGCAACTCATCTTTTTGAGGCCATTTATGTTGTCAAAACTGCTAACTCATTAAACATTAATGTGAAGTGCAGAAGTCGATGGTTCTTTCAAACACTTATGTTGGGCTATCCATCAACCAGACTGATAAATCAATATCATGCTTCTCATAAAAAAAAATAGATCATCGTTTTTTTCGAAGAAGGTTTTTATCAAATCTGATAGATTATTATGGAATTTTTTTAACTCAAATTTTATAATTTTGATTTGAAATTAAAATTTGATTGTTTTTGTAAAAATCTTTAATTTAGTTTAAAAAATATTTGAATAAAATAAGATTAATTTAAATTTATTATCTACAATAATAAATTTAGAAATGCGCATTCAATAGACATTTAATTAAACTGACTATAATGAGCTGAATAAAAGAAATTTTAATAATAAAACCTAACATTCACTCACACTATTTTAAAAACTTATTTTAGACTTTGACCAAATTTTAAATTTGAATCAAACAACCTCTCGGTCTCGCTTGAATTTTGCGTAATTTCGTAAAATTACGCGATTTTTGACTTAATTATGATGTAATTATGGCGTAAGAGATCCTTAAGAAAAATGTAAAACGGCTAGTTTCGTTTCAGTTTTCTTAAAAAAACTTTAAATAGCTGGCTAAATTAAGTCAATCTTTTCTTATTGAAAAAATTATTTTACATTTTTTCGCGTATTTTTTTTATCGAAGTATTTACTGGAAGATTTTTGATATGGTAAAATCCTTCAATATGTGCCTGAAACTAAATATCGCTAAGATTACTATGATCCTCAACAAAAAATAATTAGTACTAACCCGGTTAAATACCGACTAAGAAGTGTAACAAGTAGTTTAAGATAAATTTTAGAAAGAATTATCACCAAAAAGTATGGTCTGTCTGAGCAAAATAAAGACTATTAATCATAAAAAGATTTTTTATTTTAATTTTATTATTTTTAAAAAAATAAAAAAAAATTAAAAATTAGTTTTTATTAAATTTTTTTGCTTACGTCGACGCTGTACGTCCACATTTTTTTTGTGTCTTAGACTTTTTTAATTGCGCATTTCTTCATATAAATATCTAAAAAAAATTAAAATATAGCTTAATAAAAATTATTTACTACCTTTTATTTTTGATATTGAATTTGGAAATTCAATTTTATTTATTAATGCTAAAAATAATTCTTTATTCCCGAGTGGTATGGGTTGGACGGATTGAGTGGCAGACTGACTGTGGGTGACGAACTGAGCTATAAATAAAATTCTTTTGCTAATAAATATTAATAATAATAATAACTAAAAAGTGTAATGTTAGCAACGAACTAACCAATTCATTAAGCCGCTAACACTAGATTTTTCATATTAAGTCTTATATCACGGACTAATTTTGACAAACTTCATATTCTCCAAAATACGTCCATCAAATCAGTTTACAGGTTACTTTTTGACACTCCTTCTGATTTATTCTTTAGTTTCTTAGATCAGTTAAAAATAAGCACTATTGAGTCTCGACTCGGATCACTTTTTAACTGATACATAAAAAATTGTAATAATTACAAGAAAAATCTAATGATTAATTTATTTAAAGACCATGTAGGGGCTTTCGTTGAGAGCTCGAGGAAAAAAGAACAAAAAACTCCTCTTTAACTTTTTTCTAGTAAGTTAATTCAGTGGACAGTTGATGTTTAAAATCTATTTTTGTTTTTTTCTTATTTAATTTTTCATAATGTTATTTTACCGCAAATCCTCAAAAAATCAATTGAAACTCAATCGATACGATGGCAACAGCAGTAATTCAAGAAAACACAGTAATCGTCATCAAGTTGTGATAACACTTGCAGATTGGAAAGCTGCTGCACAATGGTTACACAGAAAACAACCGGT
>QEOQ01000022.1:694192-722157 GCA_010279815.1 Brachionus plicatilis
TTATTCAGACAATGAATTTGAAGTTTGTTCTGATGGTGATGATGATGTTGAAAATGATGATGATGATGAGGTTGAAAGACACATTTATGAATCAATAGAATCTGTTATTCAAAATTCAATTCAAAACGATTTCGATCCAAATCTTGACAAGTCAAGTTCGAAGTGGAGTTATTTGGACTGTTTTGAAAAATTCTGAGGAGACTAAAATTCGATTCGTTTGATTTTAAAATCAATAAACAGTGACAGAAAAAAATACCAGTTTAGATTGTGCAATGAGAACAAGTCCAAATTTACTTGTAATGATTGCGGAAAAACGACTTGTGGGACATGTTTACATGAGATGATTAACACATCTGACATTTTTTGAAGAGTTAATGATATGCAAGTTAAAAAAATGTTGAATAAGATTTTCTGAAAGTATACTTGTTTTCAAAGTAAAAAATAAAAACGATTTTTAATAAATCATTGAATTTTAAAATAAATAGTCCGAACAAAAACATGTTTTCTGTGTTAAGATATTTTTTTGTCCTAAATTACAAAAAGACTAAATTTTTTTCTCAAACATTTCCTACAAATATGATAAATATTTTTTCATCATGTCATGCTCGCAATCTTTGTTTGGGTTTTATCTGAAAAATGTTTGAGCTTGAACTTAAACTAAAGTTTACTTAGCCTAAATTTCTCAAAAGAAATTAAAATAAATTTTATATTTTAACTTACTTAACATTTCGATTAGATCAAATAGAGGATTATATTAATTTTGAATTATAAGCTAAAAAAAATGTTCAAATTTTATATTATTTTTATTACTGTTTTAAGTCACCAATTTATTCCAGTATATTCATTGGGATCAGAAGAGTCCATCGAAAATTTAAAAATTGAGATTCAAAACCTGAAAAATCGTCTCGAAACACTGGAAAATTCTCAAAAAGTTTATCCAAAAGTAAAATTTTTTCCTCTAAATGATCAAAAAAGAATTTTAGTGACAGGTGGTGCCGGATTCGTAGGTTCTCACTTAGTAGACAGGTTAATGCGAGAAGGACATAGAATTACAGTTGCGGACAATTTTTTCACCGGCACCAAGAGCAACATAGAACATTGGATAGGACATCCAAATTTTGAACTCTTAAACCATGACATAGTCAATCCGCTCTATCTGGAAGTAGATGAGATATATCATCTAGCATCGCCAGCCAGTCCTCCTCACTACATGTACAACCCAATCAAAACCATAAAAACCAACACGGTTGGCACAATCAACATGCTGGGATTAGCCAGACGAGTCAAAGCTAAACTCTTGTTTGCTTCTACATCCGAAGTCTACGGTGATCCCGAAATACACCCTCAACCGGAACACTATTGGGGAAATGTGAATCCCATCGGACCTAGAGCTTGCTATGATGAATCAAAAAGAGTCGCTGAGGCTATGTGTTTTGCTTATGCCAAACAAGAAAAGGTTCAAATTAGAATAGCCAGAATTTTCAATACTTATGGTCCAAGAATGAATTTAAATGATGGTAGAGTGGTTAGCAATTTTATTCTACAATCTTTGCAGAATCAAAATTTGACTTTGTATGGCGACGGCAGTCAGACAAGATCGTTTCAGTACATTGACGATTTGGTCAATGGCCTAGTGGCATTGATGAGTGGTAATTATACAAGACCACTTAATTTGGGAAATCCGGATGAATACTCGATGGGTCAATTGGCAGAAATTATCCGGGATATGATAGGAAATGGAAACGAGATTGTAATGAGACCCAAAATGGAGGATGATCCACAGAAAAGAAAACCGGACATTTCTTTGGCCAAGAATATTCTCAACTGGGAGCCGAAAGTCTCTCTAAAACAAGGAATTCAAAAGACAGTGGATTATTTCCGAAATGAATTGAACAAAAATAAAAATAATCAGCACACTGGCGAGACTTCTTATTCTCACAATTTTTATTATTTATCTCCTGAAGAAGAAACTAAAGCCAAAGAAAAAAATTTTAAATTTGAATTGTAGTAAAAAAAAATTTATTTTTAATTAACTTTTTTGTAAAATTTTTAATTGAATTTAATAAATTTTTTGTTCTTTGAGCTCATTTGATTAAAATGCACAAAAATATTTTAATTTTTTTTCGATAGAAAATATGGTCTTAATTAACCAAATCAGTTGATGAAAAGATTTCATAAATATTTATTTTAAACACAAATATTATATTTTTTAATGATTAACCCAATATTGAGAATTTTCACAGTGGTTAAAGGAATCATCTTAAATGGCACAATCACATGCACTCTCAAATAAAAAGGTTAATATTTTATTGCTAATTTTCCATCAAAACTATCAAATCCGATTTAATTTTAAAAAAAAATAAAATTCATAATAATAACTTAAAGATTAATAAAAGATTAAAAATTTATGCATCTTTAGGCTTTGCTAAATATTAAAATTTAATCCATGAAATAATTCATTTAAGGTTTTTTTTTCATTTTCTATTAATTTTTTTTAAATGACATTAGAGATTTTTATTTTTTTTTGAAACAAAATAAGAAAGGAAATTGATTTTCGGAACATATTTTTATTAATTAGCATTTTATCAATTAATTTGTAATGTGGTTATTAATTAATAAAAAAATTGAATTTATCAACAAATGATGCTGGGCAAAATAGTAAATTTTAGGTCAAATTTCATCTTTAACAAAAATTGTAAAAGTAGAATTCGGATATTTTAATTTAATATTTTGATTAAAAACTTTTTTTGTGCAGGAAATGCATTATTTTCTAATTAAAATTTTTTCGAAAATCTAACTCCATTAAGCAGATCAAATTGTTATTTTAATTAAAGATTCTCTTCTTTCAACGTTTAGTTTTGAATTATAATTTGGCCTTAAATTGTATAAATCTCTAAAAGTCATATGAGTAAAATTAAATTTTTTTAAAGAAAATGCTTTCAAAAATGCACCAAATTAATATGTTAACCATTTGGTATTGGAATCAATTTGAATATTATTTTACCATTTACCAAGGTAATATAAATCATTTTCATTTCCTAAAGCTTTCAAATTAATTTAGTCTGTTTAATTACATGCTTTCAAATAACAAGCCATTTAAGAATCGGGTTAATTTAATCTTAAAATGAGATTTTTTTAAACATAATCTTTAATTGCTTTTTCTTTTCAGCTTATAAATTAAGCAAAAAATTTGTGCATTTGAGTAATTTTTGGTTATTTTAGAACTTAATTGCACTCAATTGTTTTCCTCTTTCAGCGATATTCTTAAGAAAACACAAACATTTTAAATTCTGATTACCGTTGAGCCAAGTGTTTTAAAAAAAAATTAACAATTGTACACTTTTTAATTTGTTTACCTATCACAAATGTTCAATTAATCTTGATCAAGATAGAAAATAATGGGCAAAAATAAATTGAATTTTTCTATTTTTTTTAAAATTTATTAACAGTTTTTTGTCTTATTCTAGCATCTTTATATTCAATGCATCTAGTTAAATTAGCCGATCAAATGCAAAAATAGATACCAAAAATTTTAATACAGTTTTAAAATATATTCTCATATACATAATGTAAAATAATACTACTCTTGCCATTGAATAAAATTGAAAGAAAAATAAAATTTCCAGTCGTATTTGAAGGCGTTTCTAGTTACTTTTTGAGTCTTGACTGTGTGGCACGAATCTATAATACAAAAATTTTAAAAAATACCTTTTTTCTTCTAATATTATATTCAAAATTTAAAATAATTAATTTTTTTTCTAGTGTTTTTAGCTTGAGCTCAAGCCGCAAAATGGAACTAAAATAAATAAGAAAAAAAGGCTATTTGTTGTCTATCGCATCTTTTTTTTAGTAGTTTTTTGTAGTTGATTTTATAAATGACGAGAATGTCTCTGAACGAAACAGTTACCCTTGAGCATTCAGAAACTGACAGCAAGCAAGAATCAGTGGAATCGTCGTCGAATTATTTTTATTTGAATGGTGGTAAGATAAGAAAAAATGATCCACAAGACACTAACTGTCAGACTGATTCGGTATTTCGAAATCCGAACAGCATCGAATCGTTTACGGCACCGTCACCTGCTGGCTCTTTCAATGATCAGTTCGACACAAATACTCCTGCGACGACTCCTCTGTCAGTGGACGACAATTCGGACACCAATAACCAAGAGTCCAACTCAAACTCTCAAGCTTCGTTTCAAGTAAATAAGTTGTCACAAGCGTTTGATAACCCTAACTTTAGGTTCAGGCGCCACAGTTCTCAGTCATCTTTAAATTTACCTCTTAATTTACAAATAAATAATAACAATTCTTCCGCAACAAATTTAGTATCACCTCTGACCATGACTGGTTCATTTTCAAATTTAAGTAGTTCTTCAAATCCAGAAAGAGTTTGTTCGGTAAATTATTTTTATTGAATTAATTAAATTCTAATTAATAAAGTTTAATTTTTATCTAGTCTCCAATAAGTAGTTTGAAAATGTCATCAAGAGTTTGTCAAATAAAAATCGATGAAGGTATTGAGCCTCACCTAAGCCGCGAAATAAAATCTGAAAGGTAATATTTGAATTTTGGGCCTATTGTAGCATTATAAAAAATTATTAGAAAAATTGAGTCTGGTCAACGAGATCTTTAGAAATTTTCATTTATTAAATATTCTTATTTAAATAGTGAAGTCGGGACATGACTTGACGAAATTCATTTGTATTTTTAATAGAAAAAATTAATTCCGGAAATTTTTGGTTTAATTTTGAATGAATACATAGAATATTTTTAGTATTCATTTTGGCTTCTAGTAAAAATTACATAAAAAAATTTTTTAGACTCTCCTTTAAAAAGTTATGAACATATTTGGCTTATATAATTAATATGAAAAAAAAATTTGATTTTGGAATTTTTAAAACTGGTGTATTCAAAATTTAAGTTAAAATTTAGAATTTAAAAACAAAATATCTCCAAATGTTTATTCAAGGATTCAACGAGTCAATATTTTCATAAGAATTCACAAAATTCACATTTTCAACTTAATTAATATAAGCTTAAAAATGTAATTGAGTCACCTGAAATTCTCGGATAATACTTATTTAAGCTGCTTATCGAAATCACCACTTATTTTAATAGTTCATAAATTTTTTTCTATCATGTTTATGGCAAGATTTTCCCATCTTTTCCATTTTTTCGTAAAAATTATTGGTCTTAGACAGAACCTTTAAGGTACTCCATTATATGCATCATGAAGACATACATTCATCAAGAACAAATCATGAATTAAAAAAATAAAATTACCAAAAAAACTTAAATCTTGTTATTTTTAATTAAACTTTAAATGAGAAACCGTATCAATTGTTTTTAATTAGTTATTATCCACCTTAAAATTTTTTTTTGGAGTATCAATCATAAAATCTAAAAATTTAAACAAGCCAAATTTAAAACATCCATGTGGTATATAACCACATTTTCAAATGCTTAATAAGTTATTTATTATATACTAGTCTTTTAAAATTAAAAAAGAAATCTAGCTGTATAAAATCTTCTCTAATAATTTTCAGAATATTTAGATTATAAAGTCAATTTCGAATTTTAATTGATTCTCGATATTGATTCTTGATCCCTGATAAGCGGAGAAACACTTAACATTTTTCAGATTTTGCTTTTTTACAATGAAATTTCAAATAAAGGCAATACAGCTACAAAAAAGTATTATTCAAAGGTTTTTTTCTAATTTAATTTTAATTTGTCACCCCTTTTTCATTTCTAATCGCTAATGAGAATAAAAATGAATTTACTACAATAGCCCCCTGATTTTTATAAATCATTGAAATTGCAATTGATTTTTAATATATCCAGAGGTTCAAATCAATTGCTAAAAAATGCATTCTAGGTAAAAACATAATTTCCGAAAAATTAAATTCTCTTTATCATAAAATGTCTTTGAAATAAAAAAAAATGCTTAAAACTTCCATTTTTTTAATTCTTAAATTTGAAATAATTTATTGATTTTAATTTTAAATTTTATTATATAAAGTAATAACCACTAGAAAGTATTAGACTCCCAATTCCGACTAAGAAATCTAGAATTCAAATCTCATTGAAATGTTTAATTTTTTTAAAAATTTAATTTCTTTATATTTATTTATTTATCTAAAATACTTAAATTTTATTATTTAAAGGGAGACGCAAAATACTTTGAAGCTCAAATCTTCGTGCGATGAATTAGTGATAGTAAAAAATTTAAATTCATTTAAAAGTATGAACATTTTTTGTAATTTTTTATAAATAGAATAGTGATGATCACGGTCTGGAAGGTTTTGGGTTTGACAGGGAACAAAATCGAACCAATTCGCCCAATTTTTTTGGATCCTCGGGCTCTTCATCAACATTCAAAAGATACCGTACTTTTAGTGAATCACAAAATAATCAAAATGGCCAAGCAAACAACCAAGGAAGTATGCCATCTCCATCAATTTCGTCCTTTCAGTCCTATTCAAATTCGTCTTCTCCAACTGGTTTTGTAATGAACAACAATAACCAACAGAGCAATTCAAACCCGGGACTTTTAGTAAATTAGATTCTAAAAATTTATTTTTTTTTAAATTTATTTTAAAGCGATGTTTTTCACCCTCTACTACATTGACAAATCAAAACTATTTTTCCCAAAGTCCAAGTCCAACCCGCAAGTTATTTGTTACGCGTCGTAGTATGAGTCCTGTTCCATGCAGCCTACGTCCAAGCTCCTTTAATCAGTCAGGACTGGTAAATAACAAGCGAAAAATTTCTGATGTTGACCAAACTGATTCAAATAGTCCAGTAACTTTCCATTCTCCGAAAAGATCGCTAGTTGACCAAGAATTTGTCCAGCCATTACTTATTTATACAAATAGCAATTCTAATGCGTCCCGAGCATTGAACAGATCTGCTGCATCTTCGCCTTCACCATCTCCTTTCAATCAAAACCCTCATTCTCCTAGCACTACTCTAATGCAAAATGATAAAAATAATTTAAGAAATCAAAAATTTGACGAAGATTCAAATAAATACACGTTTATTCCAATACAGCTACCACCACCATCCTCTTCTCCAGGTTTGGCTCAACCATCAAATCAAAAAAAGACACAAGTTTTGCCAAATCAATCTAATTTTTCGTGCGATTCACCAGTCAACTTTTCGCCTTCGGTTTCTTCCAATGTCTCCAATTCAATCAATGGGGGCAAACCTGATAGTGGTTATCAAAGTAGCGCTCAAAACAACTCTGATTCCGAATTTTGTACATAAATAAACAATTAAAAAATAAAAAAGAATGTTTTTTTTGAAATTTTTCTTTCGATGGTTTTCTTTGTGTTCTATATGATTTTGTTCTTTTCTTTTTCTTACTTTTTATTTTTTTTTCTTTAAAAAATAATAAATCATTTTAAATTCTAATTTTATTAAAAAAATTCTTTTATTTTGAGAGGACAAATATAACATTAATTTTAATTAAAATTTAATAATATTAAGCTATAAAGATTGTTTAAGAATTTTTTCAGAATATATTTGACTTTTTTAAATCTTAGTACCGTTGTTGGACGCTTGCTTAGGATTTCTATGGAAAATGAATGATGAACTAGTATTTTTTTATTTATAATTGAGCAGGAAAAAGCAGATATGGTCTAGTAGTTTTAAGTTATTGTTTCCATTAAAAAAAATTTTGTAATTTCTCTTTAATTTTTAACTTTTTGTGAGAAAAAATTAAACACTCAAGTATATTAAATAAATACTCAGTAAAAAATCGAAAAGATGATTATTGTTTTCATTTTATAAGAATATGAATTGATTTTAAGGAAGTAATTACCAATACGGGGGCTTACAAGGAACAGGGTCCATAGTTTTATCAAGAAAAAAAAACATAATATTTTCAAACCACTTTTCAATATTTGGTTTTATAAGTTATTTGAGTAATCAATATCTAATGATTTAAAATCTAACTAAATAATCAGTTATTTTTCATATTTAAAGGCTGATATTCAAGAATCCTAAAATTTAAATTTTGACATTAAAATTTAATTCTAATTAAATTTGGTCTAAAACTAAGTTTTTTTTCATTATTCTAGTTTATTAGAATCAAAAATTCCCAATTTATTCACTTCAAATTAATATTTCATATTTTATGGATAATTTTCTTTAAAAAAATTTGAAATTTGAAACTCACTTTTAAACGAATATTCAATAATATTATCTGTAAAAGATATTTGAGATTTAGAGATAATTTTTTCAAATAAAAATAATTCTTTCTTTTCCGAAACCTATTTTGTATGCATTAAATATCAAAATTTAAGAACAAAAAAATCGCAAAAAAATTTGGTCGAAACCAGTACGATATTTAATTTTGTCATTCATTTAAAACAAATTTTATTTAATCAAGTCTATTTAGTAGATTTGTTTTTTAAATTTCTTTAAAAAACAAAAAATTAAGTCTGTAATTATTCATCTTTATAATTTTTAATGGTGTGACAAAAAGACAGTAAAAAATCAAATATTCTTATTTGCAGTCTATTTGAAATTTTAGATGGTAAAATAAAAATAAGTTCAATGATCATTTTTTAAAGAAAAATTAAATTTGTAAATAATTTTTTTTTCACAACATGATTTTATTTGGTAAAATAATTGTCAATCGTTTATTGCTTGGACAGTTTAATATCCATTTAAAAAAGAATTAGATTCAAGGAATCGCTTTATTTGTTTTTGTCTTTTTTTTCATAAAAAATGAATTTAATTTATTACAAAAAATATTGATACTTAACAAAGAGAATAAAAATTCCATCAAAATTCCATACAGAAAATGTGTACAAGTAAAAAGTCACATTGAAAAAAAAAATTGCCAAAAATTTTAATGAAAAATAAAAAATTACATAATTACTTACATAGATAAGAATTGAACTCTATTTCGCGTGGATTTACTTTTTAGAGCCCGATGGTAAAAAAAAATTTTGAAAACCAAAGTCGAGCATTTCAATCTAATTTCAATGGAAATTTTACATAAAAAAAACTTGAAACAAATTTTAAAGATAGCGGGATCTTTAAACTTTTAACAAGGCTGACAAAAAAATCAAAAAACTTAACAAGGAATAAAAACAGCAAAAAGGAAGTAAGATATTCAAAATTCCAAGACTACACTAACAGATTCCTTTTTTTTTAAAGATTTTTTTCAAAAATAAAATAAAAATGGGTAAAATTGAGATTTACTTTACATCTTGGAAAGCTTATGTTCTCGGCCCTAAACAGATAATTAATTATGACTTATTTAGAAAAAAAAATTCAATTTATTTGTCTAAATAGTTGTCTATTAGGCTTTTTAAAACTTCATTCTTTCTCTTTGTCTTTCTGTCTCTGCCTCTTCGTTTACGGAACCACTCCTAAAAAAAATCAAGCTAAAAATTATACAAACAAAAATTAAAAAAAAAAACCTCTATATCACTGTCCATTACGTGAAATCGTTGAGCCAATGTCTTAAGCTCCGTTGGCTTAGGGTATCTACTTTTTTTGAACAATTCTTCTAAAATAGCGTTCTGAATTTTGTTCCACTTTGGTGCCGGAATGTACTCAAATTTTTCACTGCTAATTAATTCTGCTTTTACTTTTTCATGGTCAACCGGTGCACACACACAATTGAATGAGTTCTCAATAGGATTTAAATCATCTGAATGAGACTCATTTGAAACACTATTAAAAGATTTGTCTTTCAGGTCGGACTCGAAGCTAAGCAAAGAGTAGTCAAAAGGTGTCGGACCAAAAAGTTGTTCACATGGTTTGGTTATGAACGCACTGGGGTAGTATTGAATTTGGGACGTAGATGAGAGACGTTTTACGCGTTTTCTCTTGCCACTTACAACTCGATCCATCTTTTAATAGTTTTTTTTTTGTTAAAATTTAGCTTAAGTTTTTAACTAATGGCTTAAAGTTTTATGCTAAAGTTTCTCCCACTCACGGCTAAAATTAAAATCTTACATATGCTTTTTAATTTTTTGAATCAATTTCTTTTTTTTTTGGTAATTGTGTAAACTTAACTTTTTTATTTAAATTTAAAATGTCTAGAATTGAGACTGACTTGAGACAATTTGGTCGATTAAAAAAGAACATTTTACCCATTAACTATAATCTTAGTATACTTCCAAATTTTGATAATTTTAAATTTACAGGGACTGTCAAAATTGAAATAAATGTAAGCTAAATTTAATTTAAAAAAAGACTTCAATGAATTTTAATCTTCAAGATAATTGAAGAAACTGATGTTATCGAAATTCATTCACTGGAACTTAAATTGACTTCGGTTAAAATTTTGTCACAAAATGAAGGTCAACTTGATTCAATTTTTAAAATTTTTAAAAAATTAAAATATAAATTTTTTTAGAATTCCCATGTTCAGCGATAATTGAAGCTCCAAATTGTGAATCAGTCGACATTTGCTTTGCAAGAAAAATTTCTAAAGGAATAAGTTTTTTGAAAATAAATTTCGAAGGAATCCTAAATGAAAATCTAACCGGCTTTTATAAAACAAAGTGTCTGGATAACAATGGTCGTGAATTAATCGCAGCAGTGACCCAATTCGAAGTTTTTTTTTCTGAAAATTTTCTAAATTTTAAAATAAAAATATAAATTATAAGGCTGCTTATGCAAGAAAAGCTTTTCCGTGCTTTGATGAACCTTCAATGAAGGCTACTTTTGATATTTGCATAATAGCTGAAAGAACAAAAACTGTACTATCAAACATGGTAATAAAATAATAATTAAATAAACCACTTAATTATTAAAAAAAATTGATTTCGTTAGCCTCTCAGAGAGATAAAACCATACGAAATTGATCCTAAATTTAGCATGTTCTTTTTTGACAGAACTGTAAAAATGTCCACCTATTTGGTTGCCTTTATTGTTGGTGATTATGACTATGTAGAAGCTATGGATGAACTGGGAACTAAAATACGCGTCTATACACCTAAAACAAAAACTGAAATGGGAAAATTTTCACTAGAAGTATATCACTTAATTTTAATTTAAGTTATCAGGAAATTTTGTGATTTAAGATAGCGGTGAAAGCAGTTCCATTTTTTACAAAATTCTTCGGCATTCAATATCCGCTTCCAAAATTAGATCTTGTTGCTCTAAATGATGTTGAAATAGGTAAGTTAAAAAAAATCTAAAAATTTGTTTTAAACAACTTTATTTAAGAGGTTTTTTCGAAATTTTTTGACAAAAATAAATTTTAATTTAGATTAAAGGCAATGGAAAATTTTGGACTGTTGACATTTAAAGAATCTCTGCTATTGATTGATCCGAAAAAATTTTCAGTTCAAACTAGATCAGAAGTGGCTTTGGTTGTGGCTCATGAAATCGCTCATCAATGGTTCGGAAATTTGGTAACAATGGAATGGTGGACTGATTTATGGTTAAATGAAGGATTCGCCACATGGATTGAATATTTGTGCATTGACTTTTGCTTTCCAAACTGGAATATTTGGAGCTTATACGCTACGGACCATTTGTACCGTGCATTCAACTTAGACGCCTTGAAAAGTAGCCACCCTATTGAAGTAGATGTTGGACCACCATCAGAAATAAATCAAATTTTCGACTCAATTTCTTATTGTAAAGGATCTGCTATTTTACGCATGCTAAATCACTATGTTGGAAAAGATTGTTTTATCAAGGGTCTTAATAATTACTTGGAAAAATTCAAGTTCAGTAATGCAACCAGTGACGATTTATGGGATGAAATTGATCTGGCTTCGAAAAGATCAGTGAAAAAAATGATGCAAGCATGGACCAAAGTGCAAGGGTATCCGGTTGTTTATGTGTCCGTGAAACTCGGTTCAAATAGAGAAACAATTCTTTCTCTCAGTCAAAAAAAATTTTCTGCCAATCCTGAAGGGTCAGGTGATGGCCAGATTTGGAATATTCCAATATCAATTGTAACAAGATCAAGTTACCCTAAAATTTACACAACACTTGTTTTGGATAAAAAAGAGAATGAAGTTGATTTGGGTAAAATTCCGGAGCAAGATTGGATCAAATTAAATGCAGATAATATCGGATTTTTTAAAGTATTTTACCCGCATGATATGCTGCAGAAGTTTTTTGCTCATTTAAGTGATACATCATTATTTGGTTCAGTTTTAGATCGATATGGAATAATAAATGATGCATTTTCTTTCGTAATTTTGATTTTATTTTTGCTTTTACTTTTGCTTTTTTTTAGATAAATTTTATTTGAAATAGGTTTTTTCTGGTGAATTAAAAGCTTCAGAGTTGTTGAAAATGCTTAAGCAATTTCGCTTTGAAAGTGATGTGCATGTTTGGATAACAATTTTCAAAAATTTAAATTTTATGATTAAATGCGTTCTCGATCAGCCGTACTGGGATAAATTCAAAGATTATATTGAAGATTTGCTTGCGAGCTTAAAAAAGAAAATTGGCTTTGAATTAAAACAAGATGAAGGTTTGATTACCTATATTTTTCCAATAAATTAGGCACAAATAAAGCTTGGAGTCAAAAATTATTAAAGCTCGCAAAATTTGATGGGAATTTTTGTTAAAAATTTCAATTACAAAAATATTTTCTAAATACAAATCGCATAGATTTCTATTCATCAACTCTAAATTTAATCTAGGTTAAAGAATTATTATATATTAAAAATCTGGATATGTGTTTTTTTTGATTAATTAATCTGATCTTTTAATTTACGGAAATAATTGTTAATTTTTTGTTTTTTTTTAAAGAAATAAGAAATTCAACAAAATCTCTTTAGACCAGTTATTTAGACGGTTAAGTTGGAGAAAATTTTTTTAAAAGAAAGTTTTTTGAAAATTTAAATCAGGTATTATTCTTTGCTTTAAAATAAAAAAAATACGACAATTCTTTTGATATCCATCTTTATTTTATTTCAAAAAGAAATTTTAAAAGAATTAATTTTTAAAAAATGCTTTACTATAAAAATAATGTTTCCAACTTTTTCTACATTTTCTGTTTTCATTGCTCATCTTATATATCTTTAGCAAATATTCTTTAAATTTTTATACTAAACAGTTATAAAGAAAGTTTAAATTGAAGTCCTCGGACTTAAAATTTTTAGGTTTTCAAGTCGAATTCACACTTAACTTAAAATTTTAAAAAAAATTCAGTTAAATAATTTTTTTTATTGTTTAATTAAACCTTGCTTTATAGATAATCTATTATTTTAAATCGAAAAAATTAAAAGCATCTTCCTCAAATAATTTTTTTCATATTATTAAATTTCTTTTTTCTTATAATTTAGTACACTAAAATTTTTTTTTAGAAAATGAAATTAAAAGAAATTACCTAAAATTTTATATTTTTAATTTGTATTTGAAAATCAATGTACATAATTCTTATAATATTTGATGAAGAATAGGAAGCAAAGCAATGGATCAATTTTTTTTAAGTATTTAATGTTCTTTTTTAAAATGATCGTAAGCTTAATTGTTTTAATTAAATGATATGTTTGATAAATTATTTTATTAGGTGATTATTTTAAGAAAAACTAATTTTTATGATTTTTTACTCAGTACAACTGTTTCTCTTTCAATTCGCATTAAAGTATGCTTAAATTTTTAAAAACTATTTTAGTATCAGATTTAGCACTGATTATAGGCTCTAATAACTCCCCATACTTAACCTAGATAAAAATAACAATAACAATTAAATAGACTTTATTGTCAAACAGAAATTAATTTCTCTTAATTAAACTTCTGAAAAAAAAATTTAAATATTTTTTAGCTTTTATTCATTTATAGTCTGTTATTGTCTTTAATTTGCTTTTTTATTCCAAATATGATCTTTTAAAATTTGGACTATTAATTGTCTTTAAGTGTTTTTTAACTTTATTTAACTTTATTTAACTTATTTAACTAACACCGCCTTTATAAAGCGTAAATTTAAATTCATAAAAAATTATTATAAAGGGGTCTGTTAAAACTCAAGATCAATGATCTTCAATTTTCAAGATCAGTGAAATTCAAGATCAATTATTCAATTAACATTTTCTGAAACTGAATTTCAATATCAACTAATAAATTTCAAGATCAGACTAATTATTAACAGCTACATTTAACAATCAAGTTTGTTTCAACATTGCATTTTCTTTCTCTCTTTTTCTTTTCATTTCAAAAAAAATATTAAAAATGTACTACTGGTACTCGGTATCGAGTGATGGAGATTTCAAGATCAATAGATCGAAGCCTCCCGGTTAGTGAATTGAGAGCGATCTCAAATGTAAATATTGAACCTAATCAGCATGTAGTTGAAATCGTTAATCAAAAGACAACATTTTTATTTATTTATTTGAAAAATAATTTAGGAGTTGGACTCCAGGGCAGTTTCGAGCGGTTTAATCCCTCTTTTCAGCTCTCTTATTAGTAAATTTTTTATTAGAAAAGTTAGGTTGTTTTTGGTTAAAAATTTTCAAATAACAACATTAAAATCAACAAAAAAAAGCTGCAAGACCAAAATAAAATAAATAACTTGTCAATTTTCATAGATTTTTTTTATTTGTTTCTTAATTGATTTTAATTTAAAAAAATTTTTGCAACACTTATTTTTTGATCTTGAAAACCAATATCAGGTAATTAAAATGAGTATCAGTAATTGAAAAATCTGATCTTGAATTTCACTGATCTTGAAAATTGAAGATCATTGATCTTGAGTTTTAACAGACCCTTATAAACTTATTTTTCCTTAACTAATTGAACCAAAGTCAATCTTTTATTTAAATTTTGATATTTTAAAATTAAATTTTAAATAAAATGCCGAATTCGTTAAGAATTTATAATTTTAAGTTTTAATTCAGTTCGTTGCACGCGTAATTATTAAAAATATACGAAAATTCACCTTTGAAAATAAGGTATTTAATGTAAAATTCTAAAAAAAATATGTTTTTAGGTCCAGGCTTGGGTTTATAACAAAGCTATATAAGAATTATAAAATTCAAAAATTTCTCAAGAATTCTTATTAATTTCATACACAAGGCTAAGTAATATGTTTTTATGAAATTTAACCAATTAAGTATCTTAAAAATAAGTTAAAATTTGCAATCTTCTTTAAATTTACTTAATTGTTTATTTTTGTAAATTATTTGAGAAAAAAATTAAAACTAATTTCATAATCTTTTATTTTAAGTTTTAAGAAAAACTTGAATTTCAATAAAGCTAATTGCTCACTTTTTAACTTAGATACTTAGAAAATATAATACTTGTAATTTTTTTACTAACAATTGTTGATCTGTACAGAAAATTTAAATAAAAAATAGGGTTTTAATTTTTTTAATATAGAAATTTTGTAATAAATTTTAAAAAACTTGGGCTTAATTAAAAGCTTTGTGTGAAAATAATTATTTTGAGGAAATTGGAAAAAATGCTTTTTTTTCACCAAAATTTTTCAAAAATAATGTTTCAAGACTTTCGAATAGTTGTTGTAATTAAAAATAAAAAAAACGAAGCAGTTTTTAAAATTTATTTATTTGAAAAATAAAAATTAGCCAGTTGTTAATTCAAAGGCTTACGATAAGATCTGTTCAATGAAAATAAAACTAAAAAAACTGTTAATTAAACTTATAAACTTGATATTTAGATGATCTGCAAAAGTTTCTTAAAGAAAATATTTTGTATATGCTTGCTAAAATTGATGATCCAGACTTTAAACAATTTGCTTTGAATGCATTCAATGAACGGAATAATGTGCCGATACCTGCTGATTTGCAAAAACCAGTAATTTGCTTAAAATACTTTTAATTTGTCAGCTTAATCAAATTAAAATAAAGATATTTACCAGTGTACTCAGAAATGGAAATACTGATATAGTTAACGATCTAATTAGTTTATATAAAGAATCTAGTATTCCTGAGGAAAAAGAAAAAATAGCAATTCTTCTGGGCGAAGTAATAGCAGCTGAATCGATTGAATTAGTTTTGAAATTTTCGATTTCAGTAAGATGTTTTTTTAAATTAAGTAAAATAGAATTTTATTTTATTCTAGAATTTAGTTACACTAGAAGAAACAGTATTTATTTTGGTATCGTTGGGAAAAAATTCAACTAACAAAATTTCACTTGATCTTACTTGGAAATTTATAAAAAATAACTGGGATCTATTTGTGGAAAGATACGCTGACTCGGTCATATTGGGCAGACTACTTAAGCCAATTATTGAATGCTTTAGCTCAGAGAGCAGCTTGAACGATGTAAAGACCTTTTTTTTGGACAATCCGTGCCCACAAGCTGATCAATCAATCGAACAAGCAATAGAATCAATCAAATCAAATATCTACTTTCTTTCTATGCAAAACAAAGATTTGGACACCTTTTTCAGCTGATTCTTATCGTTGTCCGAATTGTGAAACTAATTTTTAATTTAGAGAAACTAAAAAATAAAGCTAATCAAGATTAAATTAATACTTTTTTTGGATTTTTTTATTCTTTTTATTTTATGGATCATTATTAGTCCGGGATCTTTAAACCATTTAATTTCGAGTTTACCTTCTCAAATCTCTAGGCATATGCCCGACTTTCTTTTTCGTAATTGATTACAAATCTCATCAAAATGAAAAGTTAACAATTTTGAGAAATTCAATGGCAAATATTTAATTACCGAAATTAGATTTTGTAACTCCAGTTGTATTTGCTACCACGAGACTTCTCGTATCGTTTTCAGTTATATTGATTTTTTTTTATTTAATTTGAGCTATTAGTTAATTTTGAGTATTTCAGATAAATTAATCTTCGAGTAACATAAATCTTTCTTTAGCGGTCAATATATTTCTAAATAATGTAATAAATCACAATTAATTGAAATAAAAAAATAAGTTAAAATTTAGCTCACAAAAATAGTACAATTAAGCATTAATTTATAAACATCCTGACCGACAAATCGTGATTTACGAGTACTAATCGAAAAAAATTGGTCAAAATGGCTCACTTGTATAAAATCAAGAATTGTATCTATTTTAAGAAGATAATTTTTTGTATAAAATAGCATTAAATATCAATAAATAAATATGGTAACTTTAATTTTAAGGTGAGCTCGATTTGTTCTGTTAAAAATGAACAAATTTTCATTTTTAAATTGAAACGTGATGGCTTACAAATTGTAAATTTTATTAGTACATCCTGATTATTCATAAATATTAGAAAAATATTTAGAAAAAATATTCTTTATATTATCCTGAAAAACATAAATAAATTGCGTCTATAATTTGAATAAATGACGTCATGATTATGGATCCACTATTTCGAAAAATTTATTAAAGAAGTTTTGATTAATATTAATTTTCTTTATAACTAAACGTGTTATTTAAACTTATGAAAGATTTTTTAGATAAAAAGATATCGAGAATCAAAATTTTAATTGAATTCCTTAAGATTTCATATCAATTTTTTAAATAAAGTGCAAAATTAGAAAAAAAAGGGAATACTTTTAATTTATTTTCAAAGAACTTTTAATAAATGAAGGTTATATAAAATTTAAAGTTGTTTTTTATTCAGACTGGATTCTATTTTGAATAGTTAGTTAGGCCTTTTTATTTTTGATACAAGCTCAAATTTAAATCTTTCAAACTAAAGTATTTCTTAGAGTTAATATTTTGAAAGTATAATAATTCTAAAAGAATTTTTAAAATTAATTTTGTTAAATATTCCATGTATTTTAGTTTTATGTCAATAAAAATATCAAATATTGACGCTATATTTCAAATTTTAGGTTTTTTTTTCTTTAGAAAAAAACACATTTAGTTTTCAAATGCTTTTTTAAAGGCTTTTTAAAAGGCGTAGATAAAGAGCTAAATGTGATTTAAAAAAAAAAACTAAAACTAAAAATGAATGATTTAATTAAATTATCAAGACTAGTATGAGATAATATCAATTATTCGATCATTTAACAATTTATTCTTATGTAATCATGAGTTTTATAATAGTCTTTGACTAAAATGTACTCGAGCCCGGTATCAGATAACTCGTATTCAAATTAGATTTAATCAAGAATTTTTTTTAGGATTTTTTGTTATGTAACCACTGAAACAAACTTTACAAAGATAATTTTAATTCTTTTACTCAAATATTACGCTAAAATCAACAAATATATTTTGTTTTCATTTATTTGGTCCTGATCGTTCATTTCTTTCTCAATCACTAGGCAAATTAATGTTTATAGCTTTATAAATAAAGCCTAGTGTTTTTATCAGGCTCTTACGTCGTCTTGCTCTTTGTTTATTCTAATTCAACAATTGATTAAAGCTTTTATAAATTTGAGCAAACTTTTATCACATTTTCATTTTTATACATTCAATAAAATCATAAATTTAGATTGTAATTAAACTTTTTTTGGTGCTCTACTCAAACACAGCTAAACAGCAATCATCAACAATAATATTTTAATTTTTCAATGCTGATAAAATATTTTTCTAATCATTTTATCTTGTTAAGTATGCAAATTGGTTACTCAAGTTGATTTTTATTAGAGCAAGATTGGAAACTTTATTTTAAAAAAATTTTTTGGAATTTATAATTCTAAAAATATTGTTTATATCATAATTTATAATCAAAAATTATGTCCTTAATCTTTCGTATTTTGCTCGAACCGACTATTAGATAATGTTTGTATAAACAATAAAACTTGGAGATTAAAAGAATTCTGGCTTTGTTTATAGGAATTTATCTATATGAGGATAAAGCTTTTTATTTAATAAAATTTTCATTTGGCATTCATAGATATAGATGTTTATACTGTTTAAAATGCAATCAATGTTTAGAATCAATTTCATACAAGAAGCGATAATTAAAAATAAATTCACCGATTGCGTGGTACTGATTTTGATTTTAATTTTATACCTTCCGATTTGATGTGAAATTATTTTCTAGAAATAAAATAGAGGTTAAATAATAAATTTTTGAATTTATTTTAAAAAATTTAATTTTTTTTTTAATTATTTCGCTCACGAAAATTGTTGCTGCTTTTTTTTCTGTTGATGAAAAGTTCCAACTAAATCGTTTGGTTTAAATTATTCATGTGATTGAATGTATTATTTTTAAGATTTTATTTTTTGTTGTTGCTGAGATTTATGTTTGATAAATGAATGCTAAATTTTTAATTAAATTCAAACAGAAGAAAAGTATGGCAAAAACTACGCAAATAAATAAACGAGAGGAATTTTCGGATGCTTTTTACTACTCAGTCTAAACAACTAGCAACTTATTGAGTTACTGTAACTCTAATACTCTTGTTGTTCTATCATCATAAAATCAAGAAGTTAATCTATTATGCAACATAAAATTAATTTGTAAATTTTCGCTCTTTTTATTATTTTTAAAATAAATTTTTTTATCATTTTAGAAAGCAAATTTTATCTTCAAATTTTGAAAGTATTCAACGAAACACCGCGAACAATCGTCGCTGATCTTGAGCTGAATTTAAATTAGCACTTAACCCAACTTAAATGACAAGTCACCCAAAATAAAAAAAAAAAGTATTTAATTTTTTCAAAATTCCTGCTCAGCTAGACTTGCTAAACAAAAACATAATGCAAGCCCTAATTAATTTTGTAATTTAGAGCCTTAATTGACTGAATCAAATAAAATTTATTATTTCGATTTTAATTTAAAATATGCCCAAGTGTATTTAAAAAAAAATATTGGCGATAGAAACAAAACACTAGGCGTTCGGGCCAGCAAAGCCGTGTTTTGTTCGCTTATGGCAATAATTTTTACGACCCACGCACACAGTGTTCTAATTACTTAAAGCAAGATTTAACAGATAGGTAAATTCATCGATTTATAAGCTAGATAGATTAGTTAAATATTTGCCTCGACTAGTTTAAGTCTTAAGTCCTAATCCAATTTTAGATTAAAAAATCTATTCAGATAATTTAATAAACGTGATTTTATTAAAATAAGGCAATGCTATTTAAAAAAGATAGGTAAGTAAATAGGCAAAATAAGAGAAAATCTCTTCATAAAATTGGCTTTTTTGTTATCATTTAAAATAGAGATTTTGTAAACTGTACTCAAGTTTGTTTATTGTGGTATTTATATTTGATATTAAATTGCACATATGTTTTTTATTTTTTAAGAATTTATACCTATCACTTGTACTTGTAGACAGACAGGCCAAGCTTATTGACAGATAAACATTTCGAAAGGCATCTTGGCACACTTGAAGTCACTACTTTGACGTCTATTTGAATGTGTGATTTACGCCTTAATCGAATGCTATTTGTATTAGATTATTTGGTCTTGGTGTTTGGCATTTAAGTCTTATCATTTGGATGAATTGTTTTTTTGCTAACAAAATACTTTGGTCAACTTGCAAAAAATATTTTTTCATCATTCTATTCCATACATAATTTGTTCAAAAATAAAAAAATAAAAACATTGTGACACTTTATTTTTTGAATTTTTTTTTAAATTAGATTTCGATTTATCTGAATTGCCTTGTGAGCAGAGAAGCAGGT
Organism: Brachionus plicatilis; assembly: GCA_010279815.1. Taxonomy (NCBI): domain Eukaryota; kingdom Metazoa; phylum Rotifera; class Eurotatoria; order Ploima; family Brachionidae; genus Brachionus; species Brachionus plicatilis. Next base: position 714,671 of record QEOQ01000022.1, read on the forward strand.
TTTTTGAGACACATCAATTAATACTGCAGTACCATGTATCCAATTTTCGGGTTAGAGTTTTTCATTAAGTTTGCTTAATTACAGGTGAAATATATATAATTTTTGTTTTAGGTTTATTATAGACAAGAATTTGTTCAATAAAGACCAAATTTTTATTTTGCTTTAATCCTTTAAATTTAATAATAAGTTTCTAATAAATAAAAAGATTGACACTTAAAACCTAGACTTGGAGGTAGTAAATTTTCAAAAATATTTAAACACTTTTAAGTATGCGACTATTTTAGTTTGAATTACATTGACGATAATTTATGGTCGTTTATTTGTAGGCCAACTTTTCTCTAGCATTTAATGTCTAAATTTACATTTTAAAATTTTTGATTGAAATTTGATCGAATCAATCATTCATTTTTAATAAATACCATTCAACCAGACTTGAAAACAACTGTATCTTCAATTTGACAGTTGATGTGTATATCAAAATATACAGAGGTTGGTAAATTTATCATTGCTACTAAATAGTGTTCTCGTTCATATATTTCACCATTAATTACTCTAAAAGCAATAAATCATCCTTAACTATTGGTACAAAAAATAGGATCAATGCGAACGGGAATACTTGGTAAGTTGAAAATATATCAATCTTTTTTCTTTTCTTTTTTTCTCAAATATATCGTTTAATTCACTTGATGGAAATTATTCTGGCATATCTGATTAAAATTAAAATTTAGATTAAAAATTTTCAAGTCAATAAACTGCTAGCGATTTTTATTTTATTTTATTTTTTGGCTTTTTCTGCATGACATCTAATGTAATTTTAGAAAAAAATCCAAGTCGAAAACTTAATTAAATAGCTTTAATAACAATTGAATTAGTTTAGTATTTTATTTCAAATTTTGTATTATACTTGAGTATTAAAAAACCTTTAATTAACTTGTTGAAATATTTTCATATCATTTTTGGATTGAGCCTAAATTTTTTTTAATCGTTTCAAAATATTTATCGAGCTTGATCTTTTTTTAATTTTTTTGCTAGCCACAAATTTAAGAACTAAAGTGAAGAAAAGTGGCGCTGGATTTACAAAAATCCTTAATCCACATAGACCAATGTGCATTAGCTATGAGAGAATTTTTTCAAAAATATGATTTTTAGATAAATAATTTTTAAAATTTTTTTGATTTTTTTTTAAATAAAATATGCTGTGTAAAAAAAATTAAAGAGTTTTAGTAAATTGTGTCTGAGTCAAATTTACTATTTAGATTTAAATAACTCTTAATATACTGTATCTAATTAGAAAATAATAAAACATCATATTTTTTAAATAATTTTTATTATTTTTATTACAAGTTATATAACCAAAGTGAAGAAAAGGAGTGCTGGATTTTTAGATTGATCTCCATAGACCCATGTAGCATTAGCAATGAGTACATTTTTTAAAGATAAATAAAAAAATTTAATTTTAAGATAAATGATTTGTAAAATTTTTAATTAAAATTTTCTGTTTAGATTAAAATAATCCATAATATACTGTATTCTAGTAGGAAAAAAATAAAACATCATTTTTATTAAATAGTTTTTATTTTTGTTATTACAAGTTTAAGAAGCCAAGTGAAGAAAAGTGGTTTCTGGATTTTAAAATTGATCTCAATAGACCCATGTAGCATTAGCAATGAGTAGATTTTTGTTAAAAAAATAGAGAAATTTAGCTAAGAAAAAGATTAAATCAAAAATTTCTCATCAATTTGGCTCCAAGGATCTAGATAACTCAGCTTTTGTCCATTAAAAGTATTTCGCGCAAGAACACTGAGAGATTTAATCTATTTGGAATAGAACAAATTTGAAAACAGTATGATCCGATGATATTAAGAACAGAAAAAAGACCCTATCTTCATATATGAGCAGTCGAGGCACTCAAACTAGATTATCGCTATCAGCAGTTATTTGGATTTCTTTATCAGATCTTACTAATAACTTGAGCGAAAAATGTGGATTAGTTCTCGACTAGAATAGCCCAACATTGTATTTTGGTTAGTAATCATTTTTAGTTCAAGACCCTTGAAGTCGAGTTTCTCGCTGAATGCGCTCGACTTGAATCCCAAATGGAATGATAAATATTTTTTTTGATTTGCCCATACTTTGCCGTAAAATGATTGCAAATTTTTTGGTGTTGAATGGACGGAATCGAAAAATCGCCTCAAAGTGCTTAATCATAAATTGGATTTGTTCAACTGGTAATTTATCAAAATTGAATTGAAATGGATTGAAGCAAAAGGTTCTGCACAATTTCTCAAATGCCATTACCCAACAAACCATTGTTGCTTCTCGGAACTGTTTATTATCGAATTGATTGTTTATAGCCTAATCTAAAATAGTTTCGAGTCGATAAGTTGGCTACAAGAAGCCTCGAAGATACGAAACCTGAAAATACCTCCACTTAAAGACTTAATAAATATGGGCATATGTTCTGATTCATGTTATTACATAAAACAATTTATAATTCTTTATTTTTTTTGGAAAAAAAAAGATTGAATCTCTTCAAATGCACAGTTAGAGCATATTTGTATTCTGAATTGCCCTTTAAGTAGGGAATAGTAGTCGTTGGGTCTTGAAACAGATGGTTTAATTTTTTATGATTTACTAGCTTTGTATTTGAGTTTTGAAACAAAAAAGTAAATATTTTTTACGAGAATTTGTATTTCTTTATAGAAAAAAAACCAAAAAAAAATTAGGTTAAGAAAACTCCAAGTTGTTGTTGTTGAATTATTAATTTAGAAAATTTGATTGCAGTGATTTGGCTTTTTGTTATGGGAAATGCAAATAGTTCTAGGATATGAAGGCCTTGGTCTAGGTATATCTTGGCGCTGACATAGTCCAGACTTTATTCTGTTCTCAATCAAAATCACTTTTCTTATTAATGTCCATGCACATCCAAAGCAAAGACTAATGATAGTTTAATTGAATTTTTTTGTATTCACTTTATTAATATTTTAGATGAAAATTGGGCCCCAGTTTTATTTTTTTAACATTCAAAATACTTTGAGCAAACATATCCAATCAACCGTTGATTATCTTTTCGAATTCTGATCAGTCTTTTGGATTCTAATTAAACAGGTTTGATGTTTGGAGGTTGTTTATTTTAAATCTGAGAATTTATGATAATAAAAGCCAAAATTCGCTTCTAAAAGATTTTCCAGTCTAAACAACCAAACAAAATTCGTTTAATTAAGATTTTTTTGTAGTATTTGGGGTTCATTAAAAGCCTTTGTTTTGGTGGTCAATGAGTATATTAATAAATTTTTATTATAAGGTAATTGGGTTATTTAAAATAGATTACGAAATTTAATAATTTAATTGCATTCTTTCAGAAGACTTGGTGTTACCCCCTGCTGGATTCATATTTAATTACAAAAATTTTTTATAATTTTTTTTTATCAAATTGAATAAAACGATCTAGAATAAGGAGCTTTAAAATTGCTTGAGTCTTTGGGAGACAAATATTTTAAAGATAAATGAAAAAAAGTTTTTTATTGTTGCTTTTAGATAAATATTTTATAATTTTTTAATTATATATTTTTTTAAATTAGCTTAAAAACAAATGAGTTAGACATATATTTTTCAAGCAAATTTTACTAAATTAAATTAATAACTGTATTATGTTGGAAAATAATAAAACACTATTTTTATTAAAGTTATTAATTAGGTTTTTTAAATTTTTTGTTCTTTTTTTATAATTATTTCTAAAATTTGTCTTAAAATTTGAATGAGTTTGTATAAGTTTTTTGAGAGTCAAATTTTTCTATTAAGATCGGAATAACCTTTAGTTTAAATGTTAAAATTATGACATTTTTAAGATTGAGTGTGTCGAAAAATGTTTTTATTTTAGGCTGAGAAATATAATTAAAGCCCAGAAAAATGAATAATAAATGAGTTTTTCCAAAGCGCTCTAGGTCCATTAACTAAAGCGAATTTAAATTCTCGAACGCATCTAAAAAGCTTTACTAAAAAAACTTTTATTTTATTTTTTCAATTATAGAAAACATTAATCTATTTTAGTTAATGAGCTTTAAAGTAGTAATCAAATGTATATTTATTATAGATTCATAAATTCCTATAAAAAATTTTAAATTAGGTTTTAAAATAAAATTAAAGTGCATGGGAAGCTTATTTTGAAAATCAAAGAAAAACAAAAGAATTATTTGATTTTTTTCTATAGTTTTATTTCTAAATTGTTTTTCAATAAAACAGGTAATAATATTAACTCCCATGTTAGCTCTAAGATCAAGATTTCAAGAATTAGCTTTTAAAAAAAATCTAAAATTATCTTCAAACCTTACTATTTGTGAAAAAATTATTCAAATTTTTTCTTTATTTTTTACTTTTAGATGTTTGCCAAATTAAAATGTAAATTTTATAATTAATTAGCCAAAAAGTAATATAATTTTTCAATACACAACCAGCTCACGTATTCGATAGAAAAATTTCTAGACTTTGCTGTGTAATATAATGAGTTTTAACCGAGAAAACGTAATGTATAAATCATTGCCAATAAACAGATCGCGATACGAATCTAATCAAGGCAAAATGTATGCAGAAAACGCTCAGAAGAGCAGTGTCATGGCTGACAAGACCAATCCGCCTGCACCTAAGCCGCTCATAAACACCGAAGAGTTTGCTAAATTGGATGCATTACTTCATGACTTACTGGCAGAGGTCGATCAGCCGCTTTTGCTAAGCAAGGATCCAGCCAGATCTATTCCCAAATATCAGCCAAATAGCCGAGCAACCAAAACTGACGATATCGAACGATCTGTCGATTGGCTCAATGAACAAAAAGAGATATTAAGAAGTCGAAAAGAACTAAACAACCGAGCTAAATTAAACTTTTATACTAACCTTTCAAATAGATCAAATAATGAACAAAGTTTTAGTCTAACTAGCAACTCAGCAATAAATAATAAACCACCGGTATCTCCGAATAATCGAGCTTTTTACACCATGACGCCACAGCCATCTCAAACACCACAAATAACCTCTTCTTTTCGATCCCTGTCAACAAACCCTGTCTCAATGGTAAGTACCTTTTAACAAATTTAAATTTAAATGATAATTTTTTTTTAAACTTCGGAATCGAGAATAAAATTTACTAAAGAAAAAAATTAAATTCTTTTCTGATTTTATTAATCTGAACATATTTAATTAATTAGGTCCAAAAAAATACTGGGTTTCACTTGGGTTGTGTAATAAAGTTTTTGAAATTAGAATTTTATAAATCAGAAGCATTGATTTTTTTAATTTATTCAAAAAATTTGAAAAAATCAATAATGATTTTTTAGATTTTAACTAATATTATTTAATGAGAGAATGGATTATTTTTTATATGACGTTTTTTTCATGTTTATTTATTGTAAATATTTTTTTTCGAAAAGTGTTTTTGACCAGATAAAATAAAATAATTAGATAATTTTGAAAAATTATTCAATTTTTTGTAAAATAAAAAATAATAAATAAATATTTTTAAGGATAAAATTATGCTTAATTTTTCAAACAGAATAGGATAAAAAAATTAGATAATAATATTGAAAAAATATTGAGCTTTCATTCTTGTTTAAAAAAATACTTTATCAGATGCATTTCTTTAAATATTTTCAAATATTTAAAGAAATTATTCCATAATGATCATTTCTCCTAAAAATAAAACAAAAAAATAAAAATAAGCCTCAAAATAATTAAATTAAATTACAAAACCTACTTGGAATTTTTTTAATTGTGAATAAAATTTAATTTTAATTCAAGAAAAATGCAAACGAGACAGACGATGAATTGAATCTAATTGATTCAGAAGTTGATCGATACAGTATGAAAAGCCATAAATCAAATCTTAGTTCTACTCTTCAGCGATCAAAATATCATCTTGTTTCGAATGACTTTACAGATGTGACCAGACAACCAGCACCGACTCCAGTTCCAACTTTGAATAGAAATTATCGTAAGAAAATGACAAAAAAAATTTATTTAAATAAAGCTCAAAAATGTCTTTTAAATTAGCCAATAAACGAGCATTATCTGCACCACCAGCTGAAATTGGTAAAGTAGTTCTCCAAAGAATGGAGCTAAAATCTCCGTTGACTGTGCGACAACAATCAGTGGTGCCATTTGAACAACAAAAGCCAGTCTTTTCAAATGAGCAAACAGTCCAACAGAGAGTTCAGACCCCAATCAATTACAACACCATGAATGGTCTTACAACAGCTCAAAGTCAACTTAGTTCGAGCCAGCAAGTTCCTGCTCGTAGTGTGTTTTTAAATCGCGCTTACTCCGAAACACCAAGAGTGGCGTACACAAATGGCTACGAGACAGACTCAGGTCTTGTAAGCAACAATGGTTACATTTACCGAAACGGAATTCAATCAAACGAGGGCTACAACACGTTCAGAAGTGGCGATACTTCTAATTATCGCTACGGAAACACCGGTGCCATCAATAAGACCTATCGAACACTTGGACCTAATACGCGGTACCAAGTGGTCAGCGATCAAGCCGGATACGACACTGATACAGGCTTGATTAGGCTTAGACAAACAATGGACAACAGGCGCGTACAAAATACCATACCAATTCAAACAGCATTTACAAACAGAAGTGCTACGCCTTCGTTTAACTACCATTACAATCAGCTTAGTCCTCAGCAGCAGAATGTTTTCATACGACCAGAGGTTCGTTCTGTTAGTGCCATGGGCGAGCCGCGGTACTCAACTCAGACACAGTTCACAAATCAGTTTGTTGACAGAATGGATCAAAAAATGGATAGCATGGATTCGTCAATGAGAGGCTACTTGACTTCAGATGGAAGACAAATAGTGCTCAATAATCCACATAGTAACACGCCAGAACCCAAATCTGTGATCATACATCAGACTGTGGCACCATCAGCCCAATACAACCAAAGTCAATCGGCTTTCAATCTAAACATAAATAGCCAGACAGAAAATTCAACTTTGACCAAATCAACTTCGAATAGTGCAATTAAAAAAAAGCCTGAAGAAGTTAGACGAGCATCATCTACTTCACTAACAAGTGAGCTTTAGAAATTGAAAAAAAAATTTTTTTTTTAGAAAAATAAAAATAAACTAAAATTTGTATTAAATTTTTTTAAAGATACAGATGAAGTTGTGCGAGATCACCCGAAATCGGTGAAAGCAGTCCAGTCATATTGGTATAAACCGAAGATTTCTCGTGACGAGGCAATTTGTTTACTTAAGGATAAGCCTCCCGGAACTTTTTTGATCAGAGATAGCAACAATTTTCCTGGTGCTTATGGTCTAGCTCTTAAAGTGGAAAAAGCGCCTCAAAATGTTCAAATGAAGCCTGGCACTGATCCTTCTAATGAGCTGGTGCGCCACTTTTTAATAGAACCAACGCCCAAGGGAGTCCGCATAAAAGGATGCTACAATGAGCCCATATTTGGAAGTCTGGCAGCTTTAGTTTACCAG
>QEOQ01000022.1:724834-736289 GCA_010279815.1 Brachionus plicatilis
TTTTAAGTTTTTGAAAAATTTAAAATTTTAAATTTGTTTTAAAAATTTAAATAATAAAATCCAAAATTCAAATTTTAAAAAACAATTGTGAAAAACTGAAAAGTGGATTTTTTTAGATAATTTATTGTACGAAGAAAGTTACAAATTTAAATGAAATTTAGTATTTTGTTCTGATACAAACTTTGTTCTAACCGAATTTAGTCTCTGGAACAACAATGCATTTTAATTTTAATGGCTTGCTAAAAAATAAAGTGTTTTGCAGATTTTACATTTTTATTGAATAAATGACCAAGTGTTGTTTTTAAATAATTTTAAACCAATTTTTGATTGAAAAAACCAACAACATATTTTGGTGAACCATTTTTCAAATCAAAAAAATACAGAATCTATGCTTATTTGAGTAATTAATTTTTTTTAATGTTTGATAAAAGTTTAAAAAAAAAGAAATATTCCTAAATTGATCAGATTTGTCGAATTTCATTCATTTTTTATTCTTGCTTAAGACTTTCTTCAGCTGCATTATTTGATGCAGCTGTGACTTGGCTTCCATTTGCGAAATTATAGAAAGTTTTTCTTTTACAGCATTGATTTAATGGCTTCAAATTTAGAACAAGCATTCTTAACATTATCTCATCTCAAGTCAGACAATATCACAGCCTAGTTCGTCTGAACCTATTTCAGATTCAGGGATTCAGGTCAATACTGAGAACCATTATTTTAGTTTAAGAAGAGAAAATTAAAATTTTTGTCTCTTGAAATTTTGAACAATTTAATATTTGCTGAATCATCAAAATATTTTGGTGACCAATACGATTTTAAATTTTTGGTATCTTAGTTCACCAAATATGTGACCCAAACTTATGTAACCAGATAAATAAATCTCCGGTCACCAAACTGGCATGAGTCATCAGGTCAGATATTACATGGCTCACTTGGTCACTTAACATGTCAGACCCAAATATTTTTGCTTGAGTGTGTCAGAATTTTGATTGTGGGGATTATGAATTCCCTTTTTTGACAATAAATTAATAAATTTTAATTTTATTTAGCTTGCAATGTATATTATTTGAATACTGTAAATGTCGGTAGCAAAAAAGGCTTTGAAGCTATTACTTATGGCCTAAATCATACCAAAGCGTACCTTAACAAAGATTCAACTCAATTGTTGCTTGTTCAATTTAAAGTGACCTCGTTAGGAATCACTATCACGGATATTAACAAGAAAAAATTTATACGACAACATTTTCCGATAAACACGGTCATTTATTGTGCAGTAGATGAAAAATTTTGTTGGCCTAAATCTCTCGACCGTATTCAAAAACCTAAGTAAATTTCGAAAAAAAAATTTTTTATTATTTTTTTTAGGTATCCCTATTTACTTAACTATTTATTTTCTTAGAATATTTGGGGTTTTGTGTAGACCGAAAATTGATTCCGGACATAACGAATGTCATTTGTTTGTAGAATTGGACCCTGAGCAGCCAGCAATCGCAATAGTTGATTTTATTAATAGATATTTGATTCCTAGCAAATCCTCTAAATGAGCTAGTAAATCCTTGCCATTTTATTCAACAAAACAGTGATAACTTTAGAATAGATTTAAAGTTGGTTGAATTTGCTGGACTTTTTTTTGACTAAAATTTTAATTGACAAAAAAAGAACAAAAAACGATTTACAAATGTTCTTTTCTTATGACCAATTGATTTTTATGTTTACAAAGAGTGAGAGTGTATAAATTTGCAGCAGCGATTTTTTAAATGGTTTTTAGTTAAAATTAATTTAAAATAGAATAATTTTGTTAATTATTTTTTTGCAAACCATTTCTTTAAATAAACATTATTTAATTTTTTTATTCAAAAATATAAATTTTTATTGTTCAATATTTTTGAAGACTGTCAAAATTTCATTTGAATATCTAGAGTATTAATTCAGAAATAATTTTAAGTCATTTTAGAAAAGAGACTTTTTTTCGAAATTTTTAATTTTTAATTAGTTCATATATATTATCACATTGATCTTATAAGAATAGGACGCTTTATTCGGAGTTTATTCCTATTTTAGAAGTTATTTTTGAAAATAATTAGCTTCACGGTTTTTTTTTGCATCTAACGAGATTTTTTTTTGAAAAAAAAACACCATTTTTTGAGCTTGTGCTTGAGTTTTTGATTCTTAAATATTAATTTTTAGTTATTTACTAGTAATTTTGTTTCTAGAAAAATTTGAAAAATAAATATTTTTTTAATAAAAACTTTTTATAATTCAAAAGATTACTTTATTTTGGAAATTCATTAAAAATAAAATTCTTTTAGAAAAAAGATTTATGCTTTACGTCTTTTGTTGTTTAAACACTTTAAAACTGAAAAATTCAATAAAATAATAATTAATTTTTAAAAATTAATTATATGAGTTATAAAAAATTGAAACAGATAATGAAAAATAATTATTGATTTAAATAATGATTAATTAACTCAAAATTTAATTTTATATTCATTAATTTTTAAAGAATTGTTTAATTTCAAATTGTTTGTTTTTTCTAAACCAGCTTATGCAAAGAAAGATATACTTATCAAAAACCAATGATTAATAAGCTATTTCTTGATTTTTTTATTTTTCAACTTTGTCGCACAGAGGCTGTTAAAGATTAAAAAATACTTTAAAGACAAATTAATTTTTAGGGATATATTGTATTACAAAAAGTGACAGGCTCAATTAATTCTATGATTTGGATTTGGTCAAAATTTTTAGAAGCAAATCGTGTTGAAAAATAATAAATATGACGAGGGTAATAGCAATTATTTGACAGATCAAAAAAATTTATTATCAATTCTTTTAGCATTATGAAAAAAATTAATAATAGTGGCTAATAATCTTGAATGCTATAAAACAAATTATTACACTTCAAAAATATATGATTAGGTTTATGTTTTAAAAAGAAATTTCTAAAGAAAAATATTTTTTAATCGTCAAAATATTTTTCTCAAGTTTGGCAACAAATGTTTTATTAAAAAATTACTTTAAACTTTTACTTTTTAACAAGTTTAAAAAAATAAATTTTTATCAAACAAAAAGTATCAAAAAGTTGAGTAAATTTTAAAGTTAATTTTAATGCTAGGAATTTTATTTTCAAAATTATTATTTTAAAGGTCTAAAAAAACTGGACATAATTATATTTGACAATGCTTGAAGTTTTTATAAAATTTGAATAAAAATTAGCTAATTTTAAATTTTATTTTAAATATCTATTAGTAGTTCGCTTATAGTTCATTGCCTTTTTCAAAAAAAAATCTGAAAATTTTATCGAAAATTTTTTAAAGTGAAAATTATTTATTTGCGGTAATTAACTAAAGAGAAACAAATTTTAATGTTAAAAAATTAACTGAGTATTTTATCAAAAAGCGTCAGTTAATTTTAATTTGTTGCTTGGAATCGATTGAAAAAAAATAATTCGATTTTAAAGCAAGTCGATTAATGAAAATAGATTTCCAACACTAATTTTTTCAAATATTTTTTAGAAATATTAGAAAAAAAACTTTTCTTTTTTATTTGCTTGCAACCCTACATTTAGCAACGCCAGTCAAGTGGACTTAAATTAATGGATTTTTTTTGTGTTAGTAGCGAGTATTAACAACAATGCCAAAGGACTTGTATGCTTGAAAATTTTCGACTTCGACAAGCATATTAAGCTTTTATTAATTGTATAAAATTAAAAATCTAAATTACTAAGGCAGAAAATTGCTATTAAAAGAAATTTGTTTTAGTAAAATAATAAAGAGATCCAATTGAATGTGTTTTTTTGGAGGCAATAAGATTATGAAAAAGCAGTTGATCTATTTTATAAGATCGAATATTTTCAAATATTAAAATAGAATCTTGGATTTAAGTTGAATTTTATTTTTAACAAATCAATATTTTAAATTATTTTAAATTAATTTTGACTTATTTTTGAATAACAAAATGAAAATAATTAAAAGTTTATGAATATAATAAACAAAATGCGAACAAAATATAAATCTTTTTTTATTAAATGTTTATGATATAGTCTTTTAACAAGTTTTGTTCCGATCAAAAAAAAACCAAGAAAAACAATTTGGTTGAATGATTGGGAACCGTTTCGAAAAAAAATTCTAAAAAAAATTAACTTCGATACAATTTTAAAAAAAAATTCTAAAATGAACTATTCTTTTCGGTAAACGTATTATTCCTAAAGATTTGCGAAAATAAAATCGGAGAAATTCATTTTGCTTCGAAGCGAGAGTTTCTTTACATATTTAAAAGTGATTCTAAATTATAAAGCTTGATCCAAGGCACATTTTCAAATATCTAGCACCAAATTTATGATTCGAAAACAAAAAATTTCGAAACAAAAAAAACTTAAAATTTTGCCAAAAAATGTATAAAAAAATTCTAAATTAAAACAATCAATGGATTAATCATTTATTACTGTTATTCAACTGCTCTTGATACTGTTGCTGTCTGTTAGCCATAATCATGTCTATAGATAAGAATATTTTATTCTCGTTGAGACTGTAGTTGAGACTGTTGGTTTGAGCAGTACTCTTGGAACATGTGTCCTGCGGCTGCTGATATATAATTGACTGAGCTCCTGTCGGAACTTGTTGATTGTTGTCGTTTTGCTGCGGTGATTGACAAGGTTGATTCATGATAAATTGAGTGTGTAAGCTTTGATTGAACTGCTTAAGTAAAGGATAAACGGTTTCCTCCTTGGCAAGGCTCTCGAATAACGGTATCAATTCGTAAAGCTCTTGGTCGTGTATATCGTCAAACCACGAGGTGCATGGTACAGCGTTTTCCTGATGAAACATGTACGATGCTGGCGAGTTGTCCAAAATAATCACCGAGTTTAAGTCTCGACCAAGACGACTTAAGTCTTTTACGTAATTGCCGCGGTGATAAACACATGCTTCACGGAACAATCGCGCTTTGAATACTCCCCACTGGTCCAACAAATCAGCCACTGGGTCTGCATACTTTTTTTATTAAATTAGAAAATTGAAATAATTTGAATAAAATTTTTTTTAAAAATTGAACTTAAATAAAATAGACATATTTTTGAAGTCAAATCAGCGGGAAAAATCATTCAAATAAAAATAATTGTTTTATTCAAAAAATAATTAATTTTCCAAGTTTCCGTGCCAATATAACAATATGATAAATGATTTATTTTTTATTATTTGACTTTTAATTCAAACGAAAAAATATTTTTTTTAGTACAGTGCTTTTATAAAAGGTCCATTAATCGATTATTTATATTTTTATAACAAAATTTTTGATAAAATTTTGTAATTTTACGTAAAATTAAGTAAGAAACAGTAATGATTAAGTATTGAAATTTTTTAAAATTTTTCATAATAAAATTAATTAAATATTTTGGAAAAGAAGACAATTTTACGTTTTTCTTACCAAAATCCTCATTTTTTTTGCCCTAAGTATTTAGAAACGATTTTAATGAAAGTTAAGTATTTTAATATAAGCTCACCTAATTTTTAGTAAAATTACATATCCTTATCGACTAATATTCACGTTATGTTACGAAAGCTTATTGAAAATAATACAAAATTACGAAAAATTACGCCCATTCTGAACCTTTTATAAAAGCACTCTATTAAAAAATTTTTGAAAAATTAATCAAACTTGTATTTTTTTATATTTTTATATGTTTTGTTTTACCGTATTCTATTGCAGAGATTTCTGAGAGCTAAAACCAAAAAATAACGGGTATTGTCCCTAGGGTTACGCACCGACTCTAATTCATCGACTGACTCTAAGGTTTTGTGAAGTTCAGAACAAAAGAACAGAACAAATTGTAAAAAAATTAATTAACTTTTTTTCAAAAAGTTTAAAATTAATTCTGTGAATGAAGAATGGTGCAACATTCAAAGTTGCATCAACTGTAAAAGTCTGCTAATGATGTGCAAAATCTCTGCAAAATGCACTACGCTCGATTATATTGAAATTTAATTTTGGCTAAACTCTGAAAATTTAGCAGACTTTTACAGTTGATGCAACTTTGAATGTTGCACTAAGTTTCATTTACAGAATTAAGTTTAAACATTTAGAAAAAAAGTTATTCAATTTTTTTACACTTTTTCTGTTCTTTTTATCAATTTTTACTGAATTTCACAAAACCCGACTCTAATTTTAAATCAAAAATTTGGGTTTTAATGCCTAGTTAAAAAACGAAAATCAAAAATAAAGTAATAGTTAGAATCTAAAATTAAATGCTGCTTTTTAATCTGAAACAAAAATAACTTAAAATTGAAATTCAGATTAAAAGAACGGAAAATTTTTATCAATTCTTGAAAATATATAAAAATTTATTATATACTTTTAATAAATTTAATAATAATAAATTTTAATTTCATGAATTTACTTTATTTAAATTTTTTTCACTCTTTTTACCGTTTTTAAAATTGGTGTTTTTATCTCGGGTATAACATGGGATCGATGGTGAGTAGCCCTATGGACAAAACCCGAATTTTGGGTTTTAGTGGCATAGATAAAATTTAACTCAAAAAATTTCAAATGCGCAATTTTGTTGCATTGCAAGTTTCTTGACTTTTAAAACTTTCAAATTTCAATTTTAAAAAATGCAAAAAATTACGCATTAGAAATTTTTTGAGCAAAAAGGGAAAAATGAAACTTTCACTTTACCGTTTTAGCCCGGTTTTTTTTAAAAATAAATAGAAATATAGATAATATATTTTCGAAAATTCAAATAAAATTCTATTTGAATATCTCAAATGGCAGTTTTATTTTTTCTATTAAGCTTTTGAAATTTTTATTACGTAATCTAATTCTGGTTAAATACTTTCCTAGATATTAGAATTTTAAATTAAATTTTAATATTATATTTGAATATAAAAAATCAAATTTCTATCTTGGATTTAATTTAACTTAATTATGTGTATTCAAACAGAAATTAAATTAAATTATTTAAATATCATTCAGAAATTAAAAAAAAAATTAAATTTACTTTGGCTAAACTAGCGGTAAAAAGTACACATTCGAATAATTCTCCCATTTTTTTAAGAAATTCGTCAACATATGGTCGCTTCAAGACATACACTTGATGTACAGTTCCTTCTATTTCTACGGGAACAATAAAATCGGCGTTATAAACTTGCTAAAAAAATTAATTATATTTTTTCAAATAAAAAGAGTTAAATTTTATTATAGATTTTACCTTAAACGAACTGTGAACCAAAGTTTCGTCTAAATCGATTATTAGACACTTTTTATGGCCATCACTCGGATGAAGTGGAGGTAAAAGGTTTTTTTCCTAAAATATTAAAGAAATTGTTTAATTTTTTGATTCTTTTTTAATCAATTAGAATTAAATGGTTAGTGTTTGTTAATTGTCGAGACTTAAATACACTACCTCTAGTTCAATAAATGATTCTTCAATAAGTTGCATCTTGATTCAAATGAATTAAAAAATTAGAACAGCAATTTTTTATGTCAAAGCTTCCTAAATTTTAAAAAAGACTTTTCTTCTTTTTTTCTTTAACATTCTCGGAATTAAATGCTGGGGAAAAAAAAATATTGACACTTACAGATGAATTATTAGTCTCATTCGAAAGCTTATTGTTTTGCTTATTATCACAATTTTGATTCGCTTCTGTATTTGGTAAAATTCCACTGCTATCGATTTCCAGACTATCTTTAACATCTATTGAATTGAAATTATTGTTTGTTATACTGTTGTTGTTATTCGAATTAATTGGATTCAAATTCTTCGAGTTGAATATCCCTTGAGCATTTTGTTTACCATTAGTTTGGTTTATTAAGCCGTTTTTGCTATTTTTTATTTGGCTTCGATGTGACGAAGAAAAACAACAAAACAATGTTTTGAACAAATTTTTACCGCGGGATTTTCGAACTTGAAATATAAATTTTAAAATAATTTAAAATTGAGAAGCAAATGAAAAATTAAGTTGTAAAAAAACCAGAATCCGCTCATATATAACTAAATATTGGCATATTCTTTTAACAGATTTATTTTTACTTTCATAAAAGATGTGTTAAAATTTATTAATTATTTAGATAAAGATTTTAAAACTTTTTTATTATTAAAACTGAAAAATAAACATTACCAAATTTTTTCAAAATTCTAACATTTTACTTCTAAAAATGTGTCTAAATAAAAAGAAAATGAATAGGCCGGTCGGTGAAGCTTTTTACAATTTGCTCGCTTAGTTCGATTCGATAAAACATTTTTAGCTTTTCCTAACAGTTAGGTAAAATGCTTAATTTTGTAGCACAACAGTAAAATATCGGACCACAAATTGAAAAAAAAATTTATATTTACTTATTTTTCCACTTTTTCTATTTAAAAATCAGAAATTTAATGTAAAAAAATTGACATTTAGATATTTTTTTCTAAACTAAACGCTTTATTGACTAAAGAAATAAGTCACATTATTTTTTTATTAATAGGTTCATTTTGAGTATGCAATTTTTACTAAACTCAGATGTTGTGAAATCTGAAATTTACTGAAAATTATATGACATTTAGAAGAGAAATGGTATGCAGCATATAGTCCAATTTGATTTATGTAATATTTTTAAATATTTATTACGGTAAATTCTTGCCTGGTGCTTTTGAAAATGAGTGGAGCTTTGAATAAAAATTTAATTTCATTTTGAGTTGTTACCATCCAATCTTTATTATAATCAGAGTTGTTTAAAATTCACAAGTCTCAAGTCAAGTCTAAGTCCGGACTTTTTTTTTCTTAAGTCCGAGCCAAAGACTTTTATTTTTTTTTTCGAAAGTTCAAAAACTTTTCAATTTTTTTTTCAAGATGAAAATCATGACTAGAAAATTCTTTAAGTATTTTAAAATAATAAATTGTGTAAATCTTGATGACTGGAAGTTCCGAGATCCCAAATTCAATTTACAAATTAATCAAATAAATTTTCCTGTTTTTCCATTTATGTAGAGTAATTATTCTAGGAAAATTATATTTAACGGAAGATCACGAAAATTTCCGCCTAATTCTCAACTACTGTCAAAGCATTTTTCCAGTCAATGTATTAAGCTTAACATGGTTCTTAGTTCAAGTTAAAATAAAAATGAAAAAATTTTCGAGATAGGCTGAAGCAATTAGCGAAAAACAGTTTTTATAATTCTTTTAAGATAATTTCAAGGTTCTCATTAATCTTATCTTATATTCAAAATAAACTATCTATATTTGATTCTTCGGAGAAGCCTTTCAGAGCTTCGATCATAAAAGAAAAAATGTGTACTTATAATTTTTCTTAAAAAAGTCTTAAAACAAAGTAAGTCAATTTATAACCTGAATTTGGTGGTGCATGTATCTCAGAATTTTGCTTTGAGTCTTTAAATTAAAGGACTTTCATAACCTAATACAAATAAACAAATTTTAGCATTGAAATTATATTTTCTAAAATTATGAATTTTATAATTAAAAAAAAAACTTTTAAAAATATTGATAATCAATTATCTGAAAATTGTCCAGAAAGCCCAAATGAGTTATTTTAATTTTCAATAAAAAACAGCAATTTCTTGATTCAAACTAGTACCAAAATTCAAAATTAGTTAACTCCAATTTTAGACTTATTTCCTGAAATTAATAAATAAAAATTGTAAAATTTCAATTTAGTTAATGTTCTCTCTAAAGTGAAAAATTTTGGGGTGTGAACAAAAAAAATGTCATAAAATATTTTTAAAGTAGATAAAAAATTGTTCAATTTCGAGAAAAAAAAAAGAGAAATTAGAAAAACAAAAATCCAAAAGCTCTCACCGAAAGAAGTTAACAGAGAAAAAAAGTATGTAGAACTTACTGGTTTTATCATTTGGCATGCTTTTATTTACACTATTTTTAAATGAGCTAAAAAATTCATTTTCACTATCCAAATCGCTGTTATCATTAGTAGCATTGGGCAGTAGAATCTCATTGCCCTTGGATTCTGAAGCAGCAGCAGCATTGAGCTGATTAGTGGTATTCGATTTCTTAATTAGGCTGTATTCGATATCGCTAGGTTTTAGAATTGCAGACGAAGTGGAGGATGCGTGCAATTTGCTCGATGATTTCGGTAGAGTCGTGTTATTATTTATGTCGCCTTGAGTTAGCTGCAAATTTTGGCTTACTTCCATTTTGAATTTTAACAATTTTAAAAAATCTTATTATACTATTTTTGAGTTCTAAATCATTCTTTAATTAATCTTTAAAAAAAAAATTTTTTTAAATTAAAAAGTTAGCTAAAAGATGGCCAAAATTTGAAAAGTGAACGCAAAAAGAAAGATATTTGTGGTAGATATTCAAATAATATCAAAATAAAATAAAAATCTTTTCTTTTTCTTTGCTAGCTTTGTTCATAGTTGTTGTTGGTGGTCTTATTGCAAGACATATACAAAAGTGAAGTATATGTTGAATTCAACTTAAAGTTTTTTTTTATTCATTCGATGATAGATAAGTGAGCAAATTTGTTGAAAAAAATTAATTAAAATTTATTTGAGTGAACACGATGAACGGTTGTCATGGCTAGATTGGTAGGGCCTTGCGCCAATTAATTCAAATGAAAAAGTGAACATAAATTGGCTTGCAACCAATATTTCAAAATTCTAATCTAGTTCTATAATTAATTAAAATTATAGCAAAATAAAAATAAAAAATAAATATAAATGCTCACCTATAATTATTTTTATTTCAAATCTATAACAAATATAGATATGTGTGTGTGTGTTTTGGGTTGTTGTTTTTTGTTTCATGATGAATATCGAATTAGGTACGAAATTATCATTTAACTTAAATAAATTATAATCATCGAATAAAATAATGAATATTTTTTATTAGCATAAAAAATATTTTAAATTTTGCTTGCAAATTGAGTGATTTTAATTTATAATTTTGAAAATTTTTGAAGTATTAACATTTTGTTGAAGCAAATAGAAAAACTGTTCGCTTCTTTTAGCGAACCTAGAAAAAATTTATTCATTATTTATAAAAATTAATTTTATTATTTTAAATTTGAGTAATAATTTAAAAACGGCCTCTTCTATCCTTCTGAATTAATTTAATACAGTTTGTTCTTGGTTAAATAATTTGGAACATTTGTTTGGTTGATTTATTTGCTCCTTGTCTGAAAAGAAATGAACAAATATTTTTATTGTTTATTCTCTCTTCTCATAAGTCAGTATTACCAACATTTTAGAAAACTAAAAATAAAATCTTTGTTCTAAAATAGAATTTACAGCTTCTAGTTTGATTAAACTCAAACAAAGATAATTATTTAATGAAAAAAAAACAATTTTATAAGTTTATCTAAAAAATTTATTTTGAAAACACTTATTTAGATTTTTTTCTGTAATTTCTTTCGATCAAGATTTCTCAAAAAGCTCACTAAAAAATTCAATTTTAATTTAAATCAAAAATAAAATACAAAGCCAAATGTTAGATATTAAATCTTTTCT
>QEOQ01000022.1:736419-794194 GCA_010279815.1 Brachionus plicatilis
CTTTCGATCAGGATTTTTCTAAAAAGCTCACTAAAAAATTCAATTTTAATTTAAATCAAAAATAAAATACAAAGCCAAATGTTAGATATTAAATCTTTTCTTTTATTCTCGCCACATTTCAGTGGCACCTGAATTGGTTAGAACAATGATTGATCTTAATCGAATGAGAACTGAAAACAAACAAAAAATTTAACAAAAATAAATTTGATTGTTTTATTTTGAAACAAAAATGTCAGATATTTTCTTTTTAAATTTTCGACGTTTTAATAAACTCTAATTACTAGGTGATCATAATCAAGAAAAACATTGCTAAAGATTGTTAATTTTAACATTCACATAAAAAATAACATAAATTTAATAAGCTTGTTAAACTAAATAAATGTCCAATTGTTCCATATTTAAAAAAATTTTATTATAAAACATTTTGAAACAAAACTCGTGATTCTGTTTCGTAATAGATTAAAAAAATTATTCAAGATGACTTAAATGTTTAATTTTGATCTCTTGTTTTTAGACAGTTAAAATTGAAATTTAAAACTCAAATTGTTCAAAAATTTCTTTTGAAAAATAAAAAAAGATTCATTTTTCGCAACTTTGCAACAAGAGAACAATTTAAGAAAAAATATAGTTTATTTATCATTTAAATTATATATTAGTATTCAAATTTTTTAAAAGAGAAATTTTACCTTTAACAATCAAAAACTAAAATCTTATTTTCAAGATTGACAAACTCTTTTTGAATTGTTGAAAAAAAAACCAAGCCAATTACACACTTTTAAGCTTGTGTTGGAAAAATTCTTAAATTCATTTCAAGTACTGACTTTGTTTTAATAATTTTGATCAAAAAATTAATTTATAAAAAAAACAATTTAAATAAAGATTTCAGTCTTCAATAAATTCAACGATTTTTTATATTTTTGAAATAAAATCCTTTATTTTTTTCTAAATTTAAATAAATGAATATAGATCCTAGAACAATTTTTAGTTAAATTTTATTCATATTTTAAAGAAAATTAAATTTTATGATAATTACTTGATATCTTATTTATTTCAAATTATTATTCATTACTGTTTACAATAATGAAAGACAATTCCTCATCGTCTAATTAGAGAAAATCTGAAAAAAACTAAAAAATTTTAATAGAAGAAAAAAAGGTAAGACACAAATTGCGACTAATAAATTATAAAAAACTTTTATCTTTAATTTCAATTTTTTCAATATAAATTCTTACATTTATTTTCCTACCTTTTAACATTTAGTTTCTGATTTTAACTAAACATTTAATTTTGTTAAAAACAAATAATTGGATATCTAGAACTACCTCACATTTTAAAGAGAATCATTCTATTGATTTTTAATGTTTTTTAACAAAAAAAGATAATTTATTGAAGAACTAAAATTTAGTAATTTAAAAAATTCTGATTGATCGATGAAAATTAATTAACTTCTTAAAAATAAAATGCTTTCATTTATCTAATGACCAATTTTTTCCTATTCTAGAATTAAAAACTTTTAAAAATTAAGATAATTAGTAAAAATATAGGAAAAATAAATTATTTAAAAGTCAAAATATTATGAATCACTTTAAAAAGGCTCCACCATATTTCACAAGAACTTTCAGCAGTTTTAATAGAATAAAATATTCACATTATTGTTTTAATAAATTCATTGAATGAGGAAAATTATTTCAGCTCTTGCATGAAAATTGGAATTTTTTAAGCTAATTTAAAAACAACTTAAAAACTATGATTCTCAAAACATTTAGATAAAAAATTATCTTTTCTTTAGTTATATATAACAATACTTTTTAAAAAATTACCTTGTTCGAAATTATTCATGTAAATAATAATATTTATCTTCAATGGAAAATTTACAACTAACCTAAAAAATTATGCTGTTTAATTCAATGAGATTAAGCTAATTAATCAGAGAATTACATTTTTTGTCGAAAATTAAAATACACTTTTTAAAAAGCTTTTAGATTTAACAACAAAAATAGAAAATTCTAATCTTTAGAGGTTTATTCTTTAGCTGAAAATGAATAATGGAGAACAAATTTTGATTAAATTCGTCTAAATGAGTAAGAAATAAAATGCTTGTTTTTATTAAAAAGCTACACTAAAATTATTAACTTAATTAATTGTTGTGAAGATGCTAAAAATTTAATAGCAAGCATTATAAAATTAAATTTATTGTATCTATGTTGTGCTTATTACTATGAAAAATGTTAAAGAAAATCAAAAATACTCAAGTTTATCACCTTAAATTAAATTTTTTTTTTTAATTTTGACTAATTAATCAGAAAGGATATGAGGTAAAATGAAAAAAAAAACAAATTATGAATTTTAGGAGATTTTCTTGATGATCTTGACAAGCTGAACCCAAAAATTCAAAAAATTTCTAATCGGAACTTTAAAAAAATATATTTAACATGTTTAACTATGTGTATATAAAATATACATGTATATCCTCAAAATTATAATTAATTTTTGGTTTTGGATAAATAGTTGTAATGGTCATTACTCCGTCAATTTTTAAGATTTTTTTATAAAACAGCCAAAATTTAAAAGCAGTTTTAAAAAATGTTAGTTTGATCATTGAATTATAAAATTAGTTTTATAGCCCTTAAAAATAAAAATTCAGGGGCTGCTGCTGTTTGAGACGCTCAATTACCTCATGTCATCAAGACCTCGACGAGTTAAAAAAAACAAAACTTCCTGAATCTTTTTAAGTGCCTAAAGCATACTAAAAATTTAATTGCAGCCTAATTTCGTAAATAAAGATATTTTTGTTTTAAGTTAAAAAAACGATTTCTTAAAGCTTAAAAGCTTTTAATTCTTTTGATTAAAAAAAGAGAAGAAAATAAAATGTATAACTGAAAATTAATTTAGTTAATTTCTATTTTATTCTGTCTCAGATAAAATTTCTTTATCATTTTTAATAATCGAAGGATTATTTTAGCCCTTATTTGGAAAATTAAAAGATAAAAGAAAATCTTTTTAATATAATTTTTTAAAGGATGCCGGACAATTTGAAAAAAATCAACTAACCTTAAAGCTCATTTACAAATTTTAAGAAAGTTCCGATTTTTGATATTTTTGGGTTCATCTCTCCAAGATCTTAAAGAAAATATCCTAAAATTCAAAATTTTAAAATTTTTCATTTTACCTCATTTTCTTTAAAAAAATCATTTTAGAAAAATTAATTTAATTTCAAAATCTCTTAGTAATTTTTGATAATTAGGTTCAAGTTAGTAAATTAAATTTTTTGAATCCCACAATAAAAATGATCGATATTCAAAAAGTCTATTACACTTTCAACAAAATATGATGAAAATTTTTACAGTTTTTAAGGATGCAATAATTTTTCATGACCAAGGTTTTTACGGGTAATAATTTTTATAACTCTTGGTAAAATAAGAATTAGAATCTATTTTATTATATTTTTACTCTTTTTTACGAAAATTAATTAAGCAAATTCAAGGAAAAAAGATTAAATATTTAGTAAAATAATAATTATATTTATCTAAAGGACATAGGACAATATGAAAAGATAGATAAAATTTAACAATTTAAAATTGTAGAATTAAAAAATTACAATTTTTTAGAGAAAATAAAATTTTTCTTAGAGTATATTACATTTTCTTAGAGTATATTTTATTTATTCTGTATTAAAATGTTTAATGTACATCGGACATGTGTCACAAAAACCTTCTCCGTTTAATTTTTTTTTAATTTTATCAATTTTATTTCTTTTTTATGGCAATCTTCTGTGATTATTTAACAGTTTATGAGAAATATTTGAATTTAATGATCACCTGTGATGAAATTTCCGTGAGTCCGTAATACAATTTTTCGATTAAGACAAATTTATATACATGACAATTTTGTGTGGTCAAGATTTACGTTTTATAGTTCAGAACAATCGAGTTAATATATTTTTTTAAAAATGAATCGATTAAATTTAGGTTAAATTTTTATTATTATCATAAAAAATCCTGACCATTTGAGCTTTTTGAATTTATTTCATTTTGAATAGTTAAATTTCTTATTCTAAAACAATGAATTTTCCAATTTTTTTCAAGATTTTGGTTATATATTTTATATTGAAAATTAAAAAAGGTAATTTAAATGTATAAAGTTGTAATTGTTAAATTAAATTGAATTAGTTAAAAGTGAAATACCGCAGCCATTCGATTATATCGGAAGAGGCTTTGGATTAGAGTGCTACGAATGCCACAGCAATAGGCCAGGATGTGGGCCTGATCTAGATTGGATTTTAATGAGATGGAAGCGTTGTGACATGCCAATGGCAAAGTGTGTTAAAATTATAGAAAGAATTGGTGGTCAGACATTTTACGTTCGTGGATGTTTAAGAGAAATCGAAGTTGCACGTGAAGATATTCCAACAGTGAGAGAAAATGGTTGTTGGACAGTTGATGGTGAATATGTTGGATGGGGACGAAATATATTCGTTCCAACAGATAAGTCCATATATTGTTTTTGTGATGAAAGGGATGGATGTAATGAAACAATCAAGTTAAACCCGTTCAAATACATTCATTTATCTATGTTGTTTTCGATTTTAACAATAATTTTTAGATAAAATTTGAAATTTTGTAAAAAAAATTCTTTTTCCAAATCATTCCAGGATATTCTAAATATATGAAAAAAAGGTTTTTATAAATAAAAATGATAAAAAATTTACTAAAAGTTTTTAATTGTTTCTCTAAAATATTATTATTTTGATAAAAAAATTGAATAAAAACAGTTCCTAAAAAGTAATTCCATTAAGAAAAAAATTCTTTCCGTTAATTGAAAATCGATTTTAAATAAAAATAAATTTATTACTTAAAAAAAAAAATAATTAGATAGTTAATCAAAAAGAAATTTAATGAAAAGATCTGGTTGTTAATGGTGGTGTATTTGAATCACTGGTAACTGTTGATGATGATGTTCTTGTTGTTAATGGTGGTGTATTTGAATCACTGGTTACTGTTGATGATGATGTTCTTGTTGTTAATGGTGGTGTATTTGAATCACTGGTAACTGTTGATGATGATGTTCTTGTTGTTAATGGTGGTGTATTTGAGGGTCTTGTTGTCGTTGTTATTGGAACTTGATTTGCGAACTTTACAAGTCCAATTATTATCGCAAAATAAGTCAAAAGTTTCATTTTTTCCTTTTGAAAAAAGATTATTCATTTTTATATCAATTATTATTAGTTTATATTTACATAAGCATTAAAAAATTTTAAAGATTTTATTAAATTAAACTGACTGAATATGTATTAAATTTCCTTTTTAAATTATTTTTTTTTTGAAAATCGATCTTTATTCAATTGAGAGTAATAAATTTGAGTTAAATTTTTTTTAAAAATATTTTTATTTTTTTGAAATAAAATTTTAAAAATTTTTGACTAAAAGTTGTTATAATAAATTTATTTCACCCATTAGATTTATCCTTACACCATTATATTTTTTCGACAAGTCAATACACATAAAACTTTGTAGTTCTTTAGTTTTTTTGATTATTAGATCTAATTTTTCCTTCAATCCGTTTTCTTCTGACACTAGCTCTTTTTGTTTTTGCTTCATAATTTCTTGATTTTTGCCAAAACGCTCAATAGACTTGCGCTTGGCACAAAACTGATCATAGATGCGTTTCAGATAATTTGGAGAATCATTGATTCGCAATAATTGCTCAACTTTTTTTGTTTTGAAAAAATTTAAAACATTGTTAATTAGTTCAATCGATTTAGAAAGATCTTTTTCTGTAAAAGACTGAACACTTTTTGGTGCATCCTGCATTATTGTTGAAATTACTAAATTATCAGAGTCTGATTTCATCTCGTTCAATTTTTGTTTTACGAAAGTAACTAGCTGTAAAAAAAAATAAAAAGATACATTTATTAAAATAATTTACTGATTACTTTGGTTATATCATTTAGAAGCAAATTCCTGGTGTCTGTCCATTCTAGAATCAGATATGCATCCGTTTCTTTAGCAATTCCATCAGTTGGAATGTAGACTCCTGAATTTTCTATAACTATCTCATTTTTTAAAGCTTCTATGTCATAGTCAATTATGTCCAAATTTTCTTGAACTGTCTCACTATTTAATTCGAAATCTCCCCAATCTATTTCTTGTCCCTATTCAAGAGTTATTTTAAAAATTAAAATAATAAAAAATTTGTCATTAATGTATCGACGGGCTGAAGGTAAATTGAAAAATGAAAATTTAATTCATATTGGTTTTTTTTCGAATTTGTCTTGAATATAAAAAAATGTGTTGATTTTAAAATTGAAAAACTTTCCTTATTCCAGTTAAATAGAATCTAATCTTTATAAATTATCATCCTCCCTCAATTTTCCACACAATTTTAGTCAAAGCATGAGAATTTTTGCTAAAGAAATGTTTGAGTTTTGAATTTCCTGGATTCTGACTAAGCTATCCATTCATTATTCTTTAAAACAAATCTTTTCAACTTTGTTGGTTAAGTTTTTCTAATTCATCCACAACTATTAACAAAATAAATTCTTAAAAAAAATTAAGGTTTCTTAACTTAAATTCCTATCATTATTTTATTTACTAAAATCTTAAACCAAAAAGATTTTAGAAGATTTAAAAAATTGATCAAAATAATCTGTCAATTTAAAAGCCCGTCGGTATTAATCCAAAGTAGTTATGTGTCCTCATAACCTGTTTTTAGAATATAAAAAAAAACAATTAAAAAGTATTTAAAATAAGTATTGTTCAAAAATTTGAATTCATTATCCTAAATTACTACTCAGAAAACAGGTTTACAGTTATACCAAAATAATGCTTTTATATTGAATTTACATCAGCTGGGGTGTCGAGTTGAACATTTGATGCATCGATGCTAAAGTCTCCAAAATCAATTGTATCTTCTTGGGCCCTTTCTACCTCATCGCCGAAACTGAATGTAAACGAATCCGGTCTTTCAATAATTTTTGGTTGAGTACCAGTTCTCCATTCATATACACTAGTATTGCCTTTATTGATTATATGAGCTAATATGGGCATCGAATCAATTGCTTTTCTTTAAAAAATAAAATAACTTAGCAAAAAACTTGAAAAAATTTTAATTTTTTTTCAAATTACCTTTGAAAAAAATACTCAATATAGTCATTATAGAATTCAAAAGTTTTTCTTAAAGCTGAACACTTGTTCACGATTTCATTGAATACATTTCCTAATTCTTCGGGTAGTTGCTTTAGCTCTTTGGCAATATCTTCACCCTTTAATTAATAATTTTTAATAAATTTTTAACAAATTTTTAAAAAATTTTTAGCTTATACTTTAATTCCAAGCTCGGCACAATTTTGCTTTATTTGATAATTTACTTCATTGATGCTTTTTTCCAAAGAACAAAATTTATCATCACATTCTCTCTGCTGTTGTTGATACTTGTTGATCTGCTTCTTTAGAGCAGGTATTTCATAAGCCACATTTCTCTGCAAAATACTTGCCGCTTCTCCCAAATAGATGTTGTTTTTCTGGTACAAGCTGACTATGCTATTCCAGTCTTTCATCCGCTGTGATGAATACATGCCGAATATGTTCTTGGACTCTTTTTCAGTCTCTTTTAAGATTTCGACAATTTTTAGACAGTGGAAATAATGTATAGCTTTAGAAATTGTTTTAAAAAAAAATGACATTTTAATCTCAAAAATTACATGATCCAGACAAAAGAGAAGTTATTTCATGATGCTCAGGCATATCTTGAATGGCATGGTTTATTTTGTTGCGTATTGGAAGAACGCTTTTTTGCCAATCTCTTGGACATTGTCTTCTATCAATTATCCAATCTAAAAAGATTGAAAATTTTGAAATGATTTTGAAGATTAAAATATTGCTATTACCCAGCAGTTTAGTTAAATGGATATCAATCGGAAGTTGGTTTTCCATTTTTGGCAAATTTTAATTTGGATTTATGATTAAGTTGGCAAAATTTTTGAATAATTTTTAAATCTAAGTTCGTGTCAGTTTAAATTTGATTTTCAATTCTAAAGTTACATTTGGTTCACATGAAGAAAAATTTTAAACCTTTGTATAATTGTCGAGTTAGAATTATTTTTTTCTATAAAAATACCAAATTCAAGTTTATTAGATTCAAAAAAATTTTCATCTTTTTAATAATGACCAGACATTCTAAAAATGCTACCGCAGGACCCACTTATACTTATCACGAAAAGACCAAAGACAGCAAAGCTTCAGGTTATGGGACAAAAGACGTTCGCTTAAGCAAAGACGCGATCAAAGTATTTTCAAAAATTTTTTCTCTAAATTTAAAACAAAAATTTCATCTTTAAGGATTTCGATTGTTGTTCATTGAGCCTTCATCCATGTATCAATCCAGTTATAACGTAATTTTTAGCAAACATTGCTGTTTTTTTTTGTAATCAAAGTTTTTGAAGATCCGAAGGGTGGATCTATGAAAAGGAAGCTATTCTAGAGTATATTCTTCATAAAAAATTAGAAAATGCCAAAGTGTTAAAGAGGTACCAGAAACAAAAAGAAGAACATGATAAAGAAATGAAGGATTTGGCAGACATTGAATCAAAAGAAAAATTGGATAAATTTATGAAGACCGAAGGTAAATTGGTGAGTTCGTCAGACAAGGAAGCATCAACAAGTTCGAAAAACACTGAAAACATAAGTAAGAAAACAAAAACTTTGATGAAATTTTTTAATCAAGGGTTTTTATCCAAGAATCGGTATCTAATATGCAGGGCGAATTAAGAAAAAAATTACCAAGTTTTTGGATACCTAGTTTATCTCCTGCGTCAAACACTAAAGGAGAGTTAAAAAAACCTGTATGAAAATTTTTATTATTTTTTGGAAAGATGATTTTAAGTATTCTTTTCCAACTAATAAAAGGATACGACAATTTATTGTCCAATGAGCGGTAAACCGATTAGTATGAAGGATTTACTTGATGTAAAATTCAAGCTTTTGAATGAAAATGTTGACAAGTCAAAATTAGTAGCCAAAAGTGAAAGATATGTTTGTCCAGTATCTAATGACATTTTGGGCAATTCAGCTCAATGTGTTGTTTTAAGAACATCGTAATCATTTTTTTTTAACAATTTAGAAATTATTTTGATGATTTGAATTTTAAGTGGATCAGTAGTTACGGCGGAAGTGGCCGAGAAAATAATAAGAAAAGAAATGGTTGATCCAATAAATGGTAAAAAAATGACCGACAAAGACTTTATTTATATTCAGAGGGTACTTATTTTAGTCACAATTTGTTTATATTATACATGAATTATAATTAAGGGTGGCACTGGCTTTGCTGGTTCTGGTGTTAGCTTAACTTCGAAGAAAAATGCCCCTGCAATGCAATAATAAACTAATATATTTTTATTGATGTAGATAAAATTTTAATGTATTGTTTTAAATAAAATAAAAGTTTTTTTTATTCACTGAAAATGTATTTTTTTCTTAATAAGATTTTCAAAAAATTTTAAATGATATTTAGATTAAAAAAATTCTCTAATTCTCAAGAAATCAATCTGTTAAAATTTTGACCATTTATTAAAATTTTTTAGTATTTATGTTTTTAAACAAATATTAGGGAAAAAACTTTTTGAATTAATGAATTCTTTTTATTTAATTACTTAAAAAAATTTTAAGCTTTAAGTAAGACTTTTTTATGTGAAGGACTGTATTAATTCATTTTGTATTAATTTAAAATGTTTAATATATTTTTAATATGGTCCTTAAAGATTTTTAGTAAAGTTTTGATGATCGAGCGTTTTTTTTTTTGCCTAGAAACAATCACTTGAATTTGGAGCAGGTATTTGAACTATATTTTCAACCAAATTGTATATAAAAAAGCTTTCAACTCAGTTACTTAATTTACAATATTAACTGTTTACTCAAAGACACAAAAGTTTAAATTATTTAATCTGTAAAATTAATAAATTCTTTTTGATTGAAAGTAAAACAAATATACTTTGAGTCTTTTTTGTTATATCAATAATTTTGATTCAATTTGCTAGAAATAGGCTATTTATAAAAAATAAACTGAATTTTTAAACAAATTTTTATAAGTTTTTATCAAAAAATTTAATAATTGATAAATGCTTTCAAGAAATAAATATTAGAAATTTGGAATTTTGGCCTATTTGCTCTTTAAATTGTAAAGCTTTTTTTTCATTCAATTGAAAACCGAAAATCATAAACAATAATGTTAAATGGTGGTGAAAACCGGTACCAAGGAAATAGCTTTAGAAGTAAAAATCAAATTTTGATTTTTACGCTGGTTCGGTAATAAATTATGCCAAACGTTGGCTGAACACAAAAATTCTGCAGCCTACATAACCATAGCATTTCTTTAATAATAAATAAAAACCTATTGAAAACAATTCCAATTTTTTTTTCTCAAACGAAATTCAAATTAATACAATCACCTATGTGACGACTGAAAATAGTGTGCTTGATTTGAAAAAAAATTTCGCACTTATCCTTAATTTAAAAAAAAAAAGTTAAAATTTTAAAATTTAAAAAGAAACACTAATTTACATATTTTAAAAAAATTTTATTTGCTTCTTTTGATTTTATCAAGTATGACACTTAAACTTTAAATAATTCAAAATGTCAATGGAAAGAGATTATATTACGCATGATACTCATCCACGCTCGATCACCGCTCTAGGATGCAGTCCAGCAAGGCGAGAAATATTCATAGGCTTTGAGGATGGCACAGTCAAATCAATAGAGGTCGATACTGGCAGTTTGGTTCAAACCTACACCGAGCATAGAGGCTGGATTACCCAATTCCTATTTTGGCCCAAGACAAAGCTTTTACTGTGTTCATCAAACGATTCCTTAATATCCATGATTGGAGCTGGAGGGAATATAATGGACCGGGTATTTATCGGAAGTCCGATCTACTCGATGTATTTGAACACCAAACGGGAAGAAATTATTCTTGGTATTTCGAATGGGATTCAATTTCATAAAATAAAAGACACCAAGGAAGGTTTTTCTCACTACATTGACCCGAAACCGAGTTCAATTCTAAGAGAACACAGTGATATAGTAAGGTGCATAGTGGTTCTAGATTCCCGCATCTATTCAACTGGGTACGATGGGGCTCTAGTTATTTACGATTGCCATTTTACAGGCAGAGAAAGTGCAGTGAAAATTTTCAAAAATTCCAAAGCTCATGACGCTGGCATTTCGTGTCTCTCAGTCGAAAAAGATTCGGTAGAAAACACAGTATGGGTATTTACCGGAAGTTTTGATAAAACAATAAAAGTGTGGACAGGAGATGGTAAATTTTAGAATTTAAAACAAAAAAAAATTTTTTTAATTTATTTTATTAGGAAAAATTGTGCACAAATTTGAAGGTTTTGTCACCGGTATCACCGGTCTTTGTTATGTACCCAAAAACAAAACTCTCTGCTGTGTTGCCGGAACCAGCAATGCTTTCATATTTGACCCTAAATCGGGCGAAGATGTCACGGACTTTATTGACACATTTGTCAAAGAGACCAAAGGCCACCACAATTTACAGCTGTTAAAGTATTTAAATGACTACAACATAATGTTGGCTAGCACTAGCAGACGACAATTGATAGTCTACCGATATAACCCTAGTGGGTGTCTGACATCACTCAAATGCAAGCAAACTCTGGACAGCTTGTGTTTTACTTCTAAAGTGCCAATTTTGATATTTACTGGGGACACTCATGGTCAAGTATCCAAATGGGAACAAAAGCAATCAAATCAACTGGTTTATTTGAATGAAAATTTGCTTAAAAGTGAAATGGTTGCCAAAGAATCGTCCCGTATCCAAGGTCAAGCTAAGCAAAATACTCTAAAAACTGAAAATAACAATGAATCCAATTTAAGTTTTTATTCAAATAAACAACAAACAGATTTATATGCAAATATAAAAAAGACTAATGTAGTTTTGAAGCTTCTTTATGTAGAGACCCTTGACTATATTTTGGCGGCTTGTGAGGACGCGTCCATCTATGTCTATTGTTTTGACGAGGAAGCAGTTAAAATTTTAAAAAATATGAAATTTACTGACGACAGTACCAAAACTGAAGAAAAAAATTTTAAATATTATAAAGAATATTTGAAGAGTGTGGACAACATTAACAATGAAGAATTTGATGCTACTAATTTTGATTTTACTGAGGAAGCAAAAGCAGAAGATGGCGATTCTGTCACCAATCGTGTTGCGGGTTATGTGTTGAAAAAAATTTTGAGCGAACACACAAGCTGTGTCACATCTTTGGTAGTCGTAGACCGTCCTGATTTATATCCGAATAGATTCTTGTTGAGTGCAGGCTGGGACAGAAGAGTATGCATATGGGACTTGGACAAGTTACGTCTATTTGATCTTTTCCGAAACAAAAATGTAAATAATTTCGAGGAAGTTGAACTTGCCAGTGATGGTAATATCTTGGATATGTGTTATTGTCCTAAAATGAATTGTTTTGCTTATGCTAGCACCGACTCTATGTGCTATGTTCGGAAATTTGCCATCTATGGATCCGAAATGGTCTTACTGAACACTTTACAGGGGCATTTTAGCGAAGTGAATTGCATTAAATGGATTGAAAACAAATTGTTATGGGTAACTGGAGGGGAAGATGGAACAGTCAGGATATGGGTAAATTAAAATTTATTTCTATATTTTTCAAGAATGATTAAGTCGTACATTTTTTGAAATGCTTCTTACCATTTCAAAAGCTTCAAGCTTTGTCTCTTTCTTTAAAACTGATAATTTTTTACATTGCATTTTGTGTCAAATTGTTCCAATTCATTGCCTGGCTTGCCAAAAAAAACTTATGTCTAGATGAACCTGTATTGATTTGTTTCACGGAAAACTCATCTGTCATATTCATGATTTTTTTATTGTTATAGTTGATACCTCTTATTAGAGATACTTTTTATTCTCTCTAGACTGCTTGTTTCTAGTAGAATCTTCTCTGAATTCTTTCGATATTTTAACATCCTTCTTTATAGATGCCATTGATTCATTGTCCAATCTTTTCCATATCCACATCCATTTCCAAAACCATTTTCTATTCACTTCAATTGGTTTGTTTAAAAAATAAAAACTCAATTCCTTCTCCCCAGTAATCTCCTCTATAGTGTGACTAATTTTTCAAATATAATTAATACTGTATTTTTTCTTTCCTCTTCAAATAAATTTATTTGAGTAGTTTTAAATTTAAACAATTTGGTCAATTATCTGTCCATTCTATATGAAGAGCTACATTAATCTGAAGTTCGAATGATTTAACATTTAATGACCTTTTATATAATCCGATTATTTTTTATGTTTTAGTCCGATAATTGTGAACAAATTCATATGATTAATTGTGGTGGTACTGTGAACAGCATTTGTATTGATTTCGTTGAGGAAGTTTTGATTGTTGCTGTTCATGATTTGATAAAAATATATGAGATGTCCGAATATCATTTAGTGCAAACAAATGCAGGACACTTTGACTCGATAAGGTTTTAATTATTAAATTAATTAATTTTTTAATAATTTTTTTTACTAAAGAGACATTTGTTTTATTCCAGAGAGAAATCATATTGTAAGTGTTTCATGGGATAAGACTATTAAAATTTGGAAGTCTTATAGAAAGCAAAATTTGCTAAGAAAAAAAAAGCAAAAAGCTGAAAATTCTAAATTCGACTCGTGGGTATGGGATCAAATGAAATTAGCTTTAAAAAATCAAGGTTCTGTCGACGTTTCAAACTACAATGATGAATTGATTGCCTAACTAATTCTAAATTACATTCCTTTTAATATTTTTTTTAAAGTAAAATTTATCATTAAAAATTAACTTTTTTATATTATTTTTGATTTTCCTTTCAATACTAATTGCTAGTTGAAATAATTAAAATCATATGCTTTTAATATTTTATTTTTTTGTTTGAATCAGATAAATTCGGCAAATTGAAGTTTGATATCAAGATCAAAAGATCAAAATATAAATTGTAATATTTATTTAATAAAAGAGAAAAAATAATTTTTTTCAAAATCAATTACTTTACATGTCATGTCAAGTTTATTTTCATATTTAAAATTTTAAAATGTCCCTTTTTATTGAACTTTAATAAGTTTAAATATTTTAATTGATTTGAATGAAAACTTATTTTAAAGGATAAAAAAATTAACCGTTTTAAAATTTAAAATTTATTAAAGTAGAAAAATAAAATTATTTCAGTTTGAATGAATTGATATAAAGGTTATAAATTTGAATTTTTGAATTTACTTAACATGAATTATTTAAGTTATTGATTGTTTTTGTTAAATAAACAAGAGATCAATCATTTTGATATTAATTTGATAATGAACCATTATTAGACATAAAATGTTTAGTAATGTTTAGTATTTATTTTTTCAAAATCATCAAAATTTTTTAAACTCAATTAATCTAATAGTATTAGATTAATTGAGTTTAAAAAATTTTAAATGGTCGTTTTGATCTTAAAATTTGATCTGAAACTTCAATTTGCCAAATTCAACAAAGTTTTTGCATGTTTTGATAAAATAGTAAAGTATTCATCAATTATATTAAGTTCCAGAAATTCAAAACTTAAGTGGTGTCTGAATTTCTAATTTTTGACTTGAAATTCGTAAACTAAGTCCTTTAAAACTCTAAATTTCACAGGCTCAACCAGAGGTCTAAAAAAAACTACCTTTAAAAAGTTATAGTTCTTTCAGACCCAGATATTGAACGATAAAATAGAAATATTCGTTAAAATCATATATATTCTGAAAGAGCATAAAATTTTCTACACTCTGGTGTATATTCTTATCAAAAAAGGCATAATAATTCATAATTGATCAAGATCTTAACTTTACAAAACTTATCTCTAATCTATCAATCAAAGTAAAAAGAAATTTATTTTCTATCAAAAGAATTTTCTATCTTGCAACTTCAGTAAAAGTGGAATTTTATTAGACCTTTATTTTACCGTATTTTTACTATTGCTCTGCACTTTTATGCTTTTTTTCGAAAGAAGCTATCTTAATATTTAAGCTATTATATATATTATATATCTAACATAAAACTATAAATTGAATAATTTTAATGTAGAATTTTTTTTTATTTTTAATATAATTATTTTTTAATTAATTTAAATAAATGACGTGTTAATCAGTATCTTGAGGCTTGTTGATTAACCTTGGAATGTTAAGTGTAAATTTTAATTACTGAAAAAAAAAACATTTTTTTCTCTTGAATCGTTTGTAGTCCCAAGTATCATTTGAGACCTCATTTTTTTAAAAAATAAACTAGAAAAAACTCTGAAAAAATCTATGGTTTTATATTTTTGATTTTTAGCTTTATACTATATAAAAAAAGTCTCAGATTCATTTGATTTCATTTAAATTCTGAATGTTAGCTAGTTTTAATTTAGTTATTTTAACAAAAATTTAAACCCAATCTAGAATCGTTTCCCAGCACTATTTAATGTCCATCTGTTAAACTTTTCGTTTGGAAAAAACAAAAATTCTTTCATAATTAAAAAAAATTATTATCAAAAAATTATTTTATAAAAGGCCTTTTATTTAAATAAAATTAATAAAAAATTAAAGGAAAAAATTTGCTACTGAAAGCAATCTACCATAAAGCAGCACTACCAGCACAGCCCAAATTTGATGGAGCATTACTCCAATTGCTCCAAGCGAGTGGAGAGCTAGCTAATGGAGCAGCACTCAAATGGTTCCAGTTTAGTGGAGCGGCAGTCAATTGGCCGGAATTTAGCTGATTCCAGTTAAGTTGGGCGCCGGAAAATGGAGAAGTATTCCACTGGTTCCATGTAAGTGGAGAAGAGGAATATGGAGCGTTATTCCAATGGTTCCAGCTTAATGGAGCAGAAGCTAAAGGAGCAGTTAATGGTAATCCACAAGTCATTTTTCTTGATTATAATAGTAGAGTTAAATATTTGATTTTGATTATTTAGTGATATTTATTCGAAATTTTTTTAAATATTTATAACCATTTAATTGATTATTAGACCGATATTTTGATATTGTTTATATTATGCATGATTGAATGAAAATAATTGATATTGATTAAATTCAAATAGATAAGATTGTCTACTTGGATGAATTTTAATTAAACTTTTTTTTAAAAGCATTTTTTACTTAAACAAAAATGACTTCTAAAATATTCTAATGGAACGGCATGGTTATATTAGATAAAAGTAAATATTAGAAGGTTTTTTTTGAATAGATATCACTAAATAATCAAAATTAAATATTTAATTCAGTTACTACGATTAAAGAAAAAATTACTTATGGATTACAATTGACTGCTCCTTTAGATTCTGTCCCACTAAGCTGAAACCATTGGAACACTGCTCCAATTTCCTTTACTCGAATTGCATTGAATCATTTAAATGATGCTCCATTAGTAAGTACTCCACTCACCTGGAACAATTGGAGCAATGCTCCTTCAAATTTGAAATGTGGTACAAGTGCTTCTTTATGGTAGAATTTAGATATCTTTAAGTGATTACTAAAGCTTTTATTTAATATAAATCTATAGAAAGACTTTATGCAAATAAAGTAATTTTTCTTTAGTCCCTAAGTTAAGTTATGGATTTTAGAATTTGAAGAATGTAAAACAGGCTAATCTTTTTATTTTTTTTAAAAAAAATTAATAAATTGCAAAATTGTCTTTTATTCGATAATCATATTGCGTCCTTTTTTTATTCAGTATAAATTAATCATTACCGCTTTTTTATAACTTAAAATTTTTTTAATTTAAAATCTTTATTTGCTTCAGACATTGGTTTTCAAGATGAAACATTATTCGGATATTTTAAAAGAGCATAAATGGAAAATTTTAAATTATAAAGATAGGAAAAAAAATTGTTATATTTTAAATTTATTGGAAATATAAAAAAAAGGTCTAACCTAAAGTAAGGCTAAGATTTTTCAAGCAAACGATAAGAAAGTAATTGAACAGTTAAGATCGAAAAATTAAAAATTAAATTTTATGAAATATTCATAATTAATGCAAAATTATTAATTTTCGACGCTAAAATTCGGACTCCACCGCGACCTTAGTAATTGTTACTCCAAATTTTCTAATTAACAAAATATTATCTTTTGTTAAAAATAAAAATAAAAACAAATAAAAAATGAACGTCTATTCATCGTACAAAAATGGGGAAAAAGTTACCTGCAAAAAACTTGATGAATGGTTAACCGAATTGGAAACTAGTCAAAAATCATTTAACCTCTCAACTACAGATAGCATCAGCAATATCTACAGTCAGTTGACCGATATACGCTTAGCTTTTTCGTCGTTTAAAAAAACAAATGAAAACTTGATGCCAGAATCAACTCATACCAAAACGGTAAGTAAGGTTTTTACTCCTAGTAATCCTCCCTGTCACTCTGTTATTTCGTTCCCATCTTTCGGTATTTTGCCGGAACTTAACAATGAACTCGAAGTCTTAAAACTTATCGATCACGAAGCAACTGAACGTAATAATCGATCGAAAAGCGTAATAATTTTAGGTGTGAATGATTCTAATAATGATCAGAAAGTTGTTTATGAAATTTTCAAGTTCCTAAATCAAGCGCAACCAAACGATTTCAAGCGTCTTAATTCGAAGTTAACTGAATTTCCCCGACCGATTCTTTGCTCACTAATGAGTGAGAAAAATGTAGCAATGATACTAGAAGAGTCGCACAAATTAAGAAATGAAAGAAACTACAAAAATGTGTTCATCAATCCACATCATACTATTATTCAAAGAAAGCAACTCCATGTTGAGCGATGCCAAAAAATGAAAAGAGCCAGATTGGGAAATACAAAACCATTGTTTCAACAACAACAGGACACAAATTTAGCTGAATCTTCACCATCAAACTCAGCTGAATCTAACTCGAAACTAACTAAACTAGTGGTTCAACAACAACAGGACACAAATTTAGCTAAATCTTCAACATCAAACTCAGCTGAATCTAACTCGAAATTAGCTAAATCAGTAATTTCAAAAAAACACATTGAACTCAAACCAAAAAAAAAAAAAACAGAAATTAACGTGAAATTGAATGTTTCAAATTTAAACTCGGGTTTAAATAGACGCTATTCATTGAATCAATTAAACCCAAGTGTTCCTATCGTTAGATCAAGGAAGAATAGTATAAATGCATTCAATGCTGATAATGTCTTGGTTTCTGATTATGACTGTAAAATTACAAATAATGACATCAAAACACTTCTGCCAAATCAATGTCTTAATGACAATATTATTCACTTTTATTTAAACCTATTAGCCTCTTCTTGTGGTAAAAAGTGCTATGTAACATCTTCATATTTGTTCTTATCTTATATTCAGTCACAAAAAGCAACTCAATGGTTTAAAAAAGTAAAAAGTGAAATTTTTGATTATCTAATTATTCCAGTTTTTCAAACAAGTCGAAAGCATTGGTCACTTGTATTCATTGATTGTATTAAAAAAAAAGTTTTTTATTTGGATTCTATTTTTTCAACTCCTAAATATGTTGTTGATCAAACTAACGACGCTCTTAGCGCAGCTTTAGATCAATTAAAAGAGATCAAAATATGGCCAGTTGAATGTTATGACAATAATCTACCGCGTCAAAATAATGCAACAGATTGTGGTATGTTTATTTGTCTCTTTGCAAGATTTCTTTGTTATGATAAAGACATCAAGTTTTGTCCAAAAGAAATTAATAAATTTCGCTTTCATATTAAAAATGAAATTCTAAATAAATGTATTATTAGTCTAGAAAGTGATAAATGACTATCTGAGTCATCAATCTCTAATCTCAACTCGCAATATTTAGAATCATTAGTCAAATTTTCAAAAGTCGATTTCAACATTCTACACATAAACATCAACTCGCTCATAAATAAAGGATATGAGATTCAACAAATTCTTGATCAAGCAAATTTTGACCTTATTTTCATTAGTGAAACAAGATTAAACCCTACAAGACCTACCAATCAATTTCTAAACTCAAATTACAATCAAATTTTTTATTATCGACCTAGTGACGACAGTAAATCAGTCAAGGAAATAGGTGGAGGTCTACTTGTTTATATGAAAAATGGCCTTAAAATTCTAAGACAAAAAATAAGCTCAACCCGTCATGAATACATTTATATTCAAATAATTATTCGAAATCAAGTAATCAATTTTATTCACAGCTATAAAGCACCTAATTACAAAAATGATGAATACCTTGAAAAATTAGACAACTTAATATTCTCGCTTGATCCTAATATCCCATTATTTATAATTGGGGACTTGAATATGGACAACTTTTTCAATAGAGACTTAACTTTTAATGAATTTTTATCTTGTCATTCGCTGATAAATTTCATCGTTGATCCAACAAGAACTAAAACCCGGTATTTCAGTCATGATATGCAATTCAGAACAAAAAGCTCACAACTTGATGTAATTTTGCATAATGGAAATTTAATCAAGGAATCTAGAACTATTGAGT
Organism: Brachionus plicatilis; assembly: GCA_010279815.1. NCBI lineage: Eukaryota > Metazoa > Rotifera > Eurotatoria > Ploima > Brachionidae > Brachionus > Brachionus plicatilis. Next base: position 755,929 of record QEOQ01000022.1, read on the forward strand.
GTCCATTCAGCGATCATTCCTTCATTACTGCTAAACTTGGCATTCAAGCTGTAACTAAAGAAACTAAAACAATCTTTGGTCGAAATTTATCGTTCAATAATATCCAATTAATTATTGCTGAAATAGTAAAACTAGACTTTGATCAGTTCAATATGTTCGGTTCTGTCGATCTACAATGGGCCGCATTCAAGACTAAAGTTCATCTAATTCTTGACAATATTTCACCTATTAAAGAAATAAAACTTAAAAAGAATGATATGTTCCCGTGGTTTGATGAAGAATTATTGTATGTTAAATATTGTCGTGATTCAGCATACAAATCCTATGTTAAAGATAAATCAAATGGTCCAAAATTTGCTTTATTCTTTTATTGGAAGAAAGAGTTTACGAAACAATATGAGTCAAAAATTATCAATTATTTTCAGTCTAAAACAATGTTTGACTTTAAAAATTCAAAAAAGTTTTGGGAATTTTATGCAACCCAAATTAAGATTAAATCGGATAAAACCCAGAAATCTAACAATCCCTCAGAATTGAATTTTAATGAACAAAAAGCTGAAACTTCCCAGGAAATGTCCGATCTATTTAATTTATTTTTTACTTCTATTAAATCTGATTCAAATATTGATTATCAAGATAGTGAGAACTTTTGTGAGGAGTTTTTTAATAAGCTTAGTTCAAATGGGATAGTGAAAAATATTAAGTTTAAATTCGAACCGATCAGTGAATTTGAAATAGTCGAACAAATTTTTAAATTACCTGACTCCGGTGGCGCTGGTTATGATGGGATACCCACTAAAATATTAAAATCGATTACTCCCTTCATATCAAAATTTGTATGTAATGTGTTCAATAAGTGTGTTACAAGTGGGAAAATACCTGATGACTTTAAAATGGCAGTGGTGACTCCACTATTTAAGAACAAAGGTTCTATTGATGATATCAACAACTATCGTGGAATCTCAGTTCTCTCTCCTATTGCAAAAGTCTTCGAAAAAATAATTTACAAACAAATATACAATTACTTTTCCTACAATCAACTAATCAATGACAATCAACATGGATTCAGAAATGGGCGTAGCTGTGAAACAGCTCTACACACAATTATCTCACAGATGTTTAATATTTTAAGTGAAAGATTAGTTGGCCTTTTTTTATTTATCGATTTTAAGAAAGCATTCGACACAGTTGACTCAAGACTACTTCTTATCAAGCTTCGTAAATATGGTTTCGACGAAAATTCATTAAGCCTTATTACTAACTATTTTTTAAATCGTCAACAAATGGTCAAATTTCAATTATGTTTTTCTTCGTCTCTGCAAATAAAACTTGGAGTCCCTCAAGGAAGTGTTTTAGGTCCTCTTTTATTTCTTATATTTATAAATGATATTGTGTACTTCCTTGTCAACTTTGATGTTAAGCTTTTCGCCGATGATACAACTCTATCATTAATTAAAAATAACTTAGTTGAATTATTAGATGTATTTAATCATTCAATTAAACGTTTAAATATCTGGTGTAATTTTAACCGAATTGATATCAATTGGTCCAAAACGAAGATCATGTTTATTACAAAAAAAAGAGAGTTAAAAATCCCTAGCCGAATTTTCATTGGCCAAATGGCTGTTGAAGTAGTTGATTCTTTTGAGCTCCTTGGCATTACGATTGATAATAAGCTAAATTTCGAAAAGTACGCAAATAACCTCAGAAAATCGATTAACAAAAGACTCTACTCAATTAATGAGTTATTTCACCTTGCATTCCCAGTAAAATTACAATTTTTTAAGACTTTTATACAACCTCATTTTGATTACTGTATGACTTTATTGGCATACTTTCCAAAGAAAACGATTCAAAAGATTTCAGATGCGTACTATTTGTGTCTCTACAAATTATTTAAAATTAGTCCTGTTATTAATGACAATCAAGATTTTAACAATTTTAACAGTAATTTAGAAAAGTTGAACATTAATTGCTTCATCCATCGTTTAATTATTCGTCTTTCTAATTTTATTTACACTATTATGAAAAATCCTAATGCTCCAGATGAATTAAAATCAAAACTTATTTATAACAAAGAACTTGTTCGCCCTTACAAACTGCGTAATGATGAGCAACTAGTAATTCCGACTAAAGGTAGATTTAACGATTACGGAGAAAGAACATTTGTATATTTTTTTACGAAATTTCTAAACAATGGGATTTTGAGTGAAATTGGACACACTCCGCCAACGTTTGAGGCGAGAATCAAAAACAATATTAATTTTTTCTACCTTAAATTTATTAAAAATTTTGACAATTTTGATTTAAAATTTAAAAATTTTGATTTTTAAATTAAGAACTATGTAATTTCAATGAAATTTTCAATCTCGTAACTTTAAACCTTAAAATAAGATTTATTTTTTGACAAATTTTGTATTTTATTTATTTAATTGTATTTTATTTATTTAATTCTCTTTTTTTTTCTTTTCCTAATAAATGGGTTCACTTGGCTCTACTGAGTATGGCACTAAGCCTTTCAAGTGAATTGAAATATATAAACTCAAACTTAAAGATTAATTTAATTATTTAAAAGTAAATTCAAATGCTATTTATTTATTAATTTTATGAATTTATTTGGTTGACTTTTTTGAAATTAACTATTTGTACTTAAAATTTTAAATAGCAAAAATTTAATTTTTTGCGTATATTTTCGAATATATTCCAGCCATATTGGTACTTGCTAATTGCTTCGTTTAAGGAAAAAAAGGCTAAATTTATAAAAAAAATTTATTAAAAATTTAAAATTAGAATAAAATTTAAAAAAAAATACCTTTTTTACAATTGTTTTTTAATTACAAATAATGGAAAAATTATTAAGTGATGAAATTTTTCGGCTGAGGTTGTTTCTATTAAATTATTTTCGAAGAGACTCAATTGTTTTTGTTTATTCTTCCATCTTAAACATAGAATATACAACTATAATCTAGTTACTGAAAATACCCTTTGATATAATCTAAATCCATAATTTAAAAGTTTTTGCATCATCCGAATATGGATCTCACGAAAAGAACTAATAAAGTTTTTCAAGATTCACAATGCCCATTTAAACCGATTTAGCAAACTATTGTGTAGCATAATAATTAATGAACAAGTAAAAATAAAAATTGAATCAATTGAAAAAATTTAACATATTTTTGCAATTATTTTTAATCTCAAGCATGCCATGTTTAAAGGTCTAAGTACCAAAATATGAGACTTTTCACTTCAATATTGTTTCTACAGATTGTTAAATTGACTTGACTCAATTTTCCTTTATGATGCTTTAGAGGTTATTGCAAAAAACAGGAAAACCTGTAATTTGAATTAAAAAAATTCAACTTTAGGTTTTTATTAAAAGGGCAATTATAATTTCAAAAAATTGAAATAAAGCCTCTCGAAAAAATTTTTTTAAAATTATTAAAAGACCCACCGACTGCTAGCCTCCAATTGAAAGATTTTGAAACTTATTTTTTACATACATCAGTTTTGTAAGATTCTACAAGAAAAATATTAGATTAAAATTTTCTTCAGCATGATCTATACTTTTTGTTTTCAAAATCGGAAATTTTTTTATTATACAGCGAATTCAAAAAGACTAGAAACGCTACCTTTTACTAAATGACAATTTTAAAATATTTTTGTCGGCTGTATTCCTTTTTTGAATAAAAATTAAAAATTAATAAACTAAATTAAAATAATACGATGAGCGTCCAAAATCTGTAAAATGTAAGTGCAAGGCTGAATGAAGAAAAAATTGTTGAGTGACAAAGTGAAGTTAGCCTCTTCAAAAACTATCTAAATATTTTGAGTATTTTTGTTTTAAAACTTAATTTTGGCGTTCAAATTTCAGGGTAAATGGAGAGTTTTTGAAGAGGTTGAAATGAGACTTGACAAATTTTTATTAACACCTTCATAAAAAAATTTATTTTAATTCTGCAAATTCTTTCTATTTTATTTTTGAAAAATATTTACAACGATTCAGAAAAATTATGTTTTATCAAGAAATTATTTTTTTTAATGAAAAATAATTCTAAATTCAATTTATTTTGATTTAAATTTTAAAGGAAGTTGGTATAATTAATGTGTTGAAAGTTAAAAATAAACTCTAAAGTAAACTTAAAATTTTCAAATTTCAAATTTAATATATTATAATGATTTTCCCTTCTAGATTTTTTATATTTTTAAGAGTATTGAGAATAAAAGAAACTAACTTAGGCGTTTCCAATTATTGTTTTTAAGAATGTAGAACAATCACAAACTTTATTTTAAATTAAATTTTAAGTTTTATTTTTAACTTGGCATTTGAGGTCTAAATCAAATAAAAAAAACAAATAGAAATAAATTTATTTAATGTGAATCGTGTTTTTTTTTAAATTCTTTTCGTCTAGCTTTTGTCTCACAAATGGCTGAAAATTAAAACATATTTTGTCTCAAAAATAAAAAATTTTTTCAGCTTTATTTGAAAAAATTTTGCAAAATTATAAGAATATTTTTATGGTCAATGGAATGATCTAAATACTTTGCAAGATAATAATTTGCTAGCGATTTTTACTAACTATTTGATTTTATCCTAAAAAAATCAAAAACGAAAAGTTTTGCTTGAAATAAACTGTATTTATTTATTCAATTTAAGCGTTTGGAAATTTTAAATTATTTGTGAATTTAAAAAAAGGAGATAATTAAAATAGAATTGATTCTTTACGGTGAAACTTGGAGTATCAAGGAATTTTTTATTTATTTGTTGCTAATTAAAAAGCGCTAGAAAATATTCGATAAACTTTATTTAAAATACTGATATTCCATTTTCCCATTGATTTTTGGATTTGTTTCTATAGAAACTAGGTATTTTTAATTTATAATATGAATTTAAGCTTCAATAAAAATTTATTTGGTCGTTTTTGAAAAAAATTCAATCACTCTTTCAAAATTTATATAGAAAATTAGACTTTCAATCTGTTTTTATAATCTTTTTTTTTTATTTGTCTTTTTAATGCTTGTATTTTTTATTTTTATTTTATTTGCAAAAAATGTCTTAATTAGCGTTTAAAAAATAATCAAATAAGTAAGCTTTTAATTTTTGCTTTACTGATTTTTTTGTGTTCGTATTAATTTTTATCAGCATTTCAACTCAAATTATTTACTAAAAATTCCTACTGATTGCTAGCATTAAAATTTATCGTTTCCAGAAATAATAATCTTTTATTTTTAAGTTGAATTTTAAAATTCTATTAATTTATTTTTTCATTTGTCTTTTGTATTTTACCAGATTAATCATAATTAATGAAATAAATTCGACGAAATTGTAAAGTCTTTTTTGCGGTTATGCATAATTTAGCTTTTTAGTTTAAAGTGATTAAATATTGTTTAAAAAATTTAAATTTAAATTATTTTAATTGTCAAGTATTCAAATTTTTTGGTCTGTTTTCAATAAATCTAGGATATTCAAGCTTTTTCGAAATTCGTTTAGTTTGTAAGAAAAATAAATTACAAAAATTACACGTAATATAAATATATCTCATTAATGAAAATATGCCATCATCGATTTATTGAAAGGTCTAATTACATCTCGCAATAAAATATGCCGAAATAAAGAACACAAGATTTACTTCTTAAAATATTTTAGTATGTAATATTTTTTTTTAACTCAAAATAGTCAATTAAATCCTTTTACAGTATTAAATTGTGCTATTTAGAAGAATTTTAAATATTCGTTTTACTTTTTTTTTGAGAATTTTAAAATGGATTTCCAAATAATGTTGCTTAGCATTTAATCAATAATCAATATCAATTTTTAAAAGTATTAGAAATTAACAATCTAATCTTACTTTAGTGGTATATATATAGAAAATGAAAAAAATTAGAAGAAATAAATTAAGAAATTAAATTTTTACTTTAGTCTTATTAAGGATTTTCAGACAAATACTCAAAATAAATAAACCCGAAAAATCAAAATAAAAATCGAAAAAACTCTTTGTGAATATTTTTTAAAATTTTTAATTATATGTGCAAAGACTCACTGAATTAGTTAAATTTTCAATTAAATAAACTTTTTTTTCAATATTTTTTTTTATCCTTCATTTTAATTTTTTAAGTTTTAAATAAAAAATTTCAGATTGTTCAAGAGACTTAATTAGATAAGTAAATAAAGATTGAAGTAGACCTTGAATTCTTTATTCTTTAATTGAGCGCGACATATCTGCAGAAATTTGTAGAGGAGAGAATTCAAATTTCATTTTTTTAATGATTAGTTGGAATTGTATTCCTGGAAAAATTTTTTCAAAAAATGATTATTTATCAACTTGATTAATACTTTAATATTTAATGTTAATTTAAGAGTAACATGATTTGTGGATATTTTAGGGTAAATAATTCAAGTTTTACATACAATGTTTGATTGGAAATAATTCCTCTGTAGTTATATAATATTTTAATTATCTTGGTAAATAGCTTAATACTTTATAAAATTGAAATCGACAACTCAAAAAAAAAATGATCAGAAACTTCAATTTGTTTTTACTCTTTGATTTTTTTAAATTTAATATTGAAGGAACCAGTATTTTGGCAAATTAAAGGTTCTAATCAATTTTTAAATGCTCAATTTCAATTTGTAAAAGTAAAAAAAGCTATTTACCAAGTTGAAAAATAAATATTTTTTTAAAGTAATCACTTGGTAAATAGCTTTTTCAAATTGAAATCGAGCGTTTAAAAATTGATTAGAACCTTTAATTTTCCATTAAGAAAGCTTTTTATTCAAAATTTTCAAAAAAATTTAAAAACGACCACTTTCTAAAATCAAAACGAAAGAGGCTTAATTTATTTTAAAGTTCCTTTAACCTGTAAAGTTGCTAAACTTTTATGACTATTTTGGCGGTCCAAGTGCTTAGAAATAAAATTTCTTCTAAAAATTAAAAAAAATTTTTTAATTACATAAAATATCTATTAGGTTCTAATGATTAAGTTCAATCAAGTCTTGTGTTTGTTATTTAAAATTTTTTAATGATAATTTTTAGCTTTTAAATGCCAGAAAAAAGACGGAAGAACAAGATGAGACTGAACCGTTCCTAGTCTCAGACTATTTAAGAACATTTTTTTTATTTTAATTTTTTTACTTTTCTAATTAATAATTTATTTAAAAACGAATTTAAATTTTAAAAAAATTTATTGAAAAATTCCATATTAATTTTTTCTATTTAATTAATATTTAGATTTGATTATAAGCAACGTGGGGTCCTAATCCTCATCTATTCCTAAAATTAAACATAATAAATTTTTGTTAAAAAAAAATGTTTAATACAAAATTGAGTATTTTTTTTATGTTTTTTTTAATTTTTATATCAGCATGTTCAGCAAATAATTGCACAAGTTTCGAGAGCTCTCGCTCCAATTCATCCGGCTTTTGGACAGAGGTCTTTGTGTTCAATTGTTTCGAAAATACACCAGCAAATCCAGTATTTCCAGCTACATTTAGCTCACAGCCTACAAAATACAACGAAATTGATTTATCACCAAACGTGTACACCAGTATCCCTATTGATCAATTGTGTCCCTTTAGATTTCTGCTAAGCCTTGATCTAAGCTTTAATTCAATTAAATCAGCTGCCAATGCCTTCCGAAGTCTTGCTTGTTTGACCAGCTTGGAATCTGTCAACTTGGCCAACAATCAAATAGCCTCGCCAGTTTTGGCAAGTGACTTTGACGACACATTTTCGTCCAAGTTACGCTCTCTCAATTTGACAAAAAACATGATCGGATATATTCAATCAAGAGCTTTTATTAAACCTGACGGATCAACTCGTTTTCCCAATCTAGAATATCTTGGTTTAGCTTATAATAGACTTAAAGATTTGGATCTATTGTGGCCATTGACTCTGCCAAACTTGAACCTTTTCATCGATATAAAATTTAACAATATTTCTTCACTTACTAATGAATTTAACTTGACATACAATAACCAAATATTCAAGTATCCCATGATCAACAACAGAAAATTGGACGCAACCACAAATAGTCTGCAAGGCTTTGATGACCAAAATTTACTCCAATATGGACTCTTCGACCAGCAAAACTTGGATGAATTTCTATCTAAAATATCAAACTATGACTTTAGACAAGCAAATTTGGTGCCTACTTTTATTTGCTTTTGTCCATCAAGTGGTCAGTTAACTTTGTTTTGGTTCAGATCAATTTCCAACAGCGTGGATCGATCAAAGCCAATTTTTAAGCTTTTTTGCAGCAACTCGCCTTCAGTTTATGTGCTGGATTTTCCATGCGGTGTAAGTAAACAAATTACTAAGAGAACAAAAAACCGGTCTTTAGTGATAGGTGACCAGTACTCCTCACTTAAAATATGTGACCAGAAGATCAATTTAAAAAAAAATAATGTAAAGTCTTGAGTTTGGACTTTAGGGATTTAAGCAAAGAAATAAAACGAAACAATTTAGTTAATAGTTTATTAAATGGAATCCGAAATTATAACAAGTAGTTAGTGGTTTATAAAGTAGTTAGAACATGTGCTTTAATGCTGCAGTTAATTCAAGATTAAATCATAAGTAAGACATGTCAAGACTTGGGTCTTAACAATAATTTACCAAAGAAATTCAAAATAAAAAAATTCGGGTCAGAATGTGATCAAGTGTTCACCAAAAAATGGGATCATAGGTATCATGTCCAGAATGTGATCAGTGATCAATGATCACATATTTCGTGATCAAAAAAGCCTCTAATTTATGAAAAAATAAAAATAAATTTTTTTTTGGTGATCAGGAAATTTTTTAAAACATATTAAACTTTATTACCAATTTTCAAAAAAAAAAATTTGTGTGATCAAAAATTGACCACCAAAATTTTTTTTTGTTGAAATCAAAAAATTTTTTCATTCTAGAAATTTCAAAATTTTAAATTAAAATTATGTCAATATTGAAAGAAAAAAAAAAAAAAAAAAAAAATTGCAACTCACCATAATAAACTATAAGTTTTTGAAATATGTATTAAGATTTAAAAACCGTAAAATAAAAGGCAGTTTTTGCAAAGAAATTGCTTTGGTTCCAGTAGAATCGTCCGATGCAGCTAAATTAGCTGCAAAAAAAGCATTAAGCAAACAGTCAAATGAAAAGGGTGCTAATTGCACATGTAAAAAAAACCCAAAGAATAATTTAGATTTTGTTTTATTTTTTTTTGAAAATTGGTAATAAAGTTAAATATATTTTAAAAAATTTCCTGATCACCAAAAATTTTTTCTGATCACCAAAAAAAAATTATTTTTTATTTTTTCATAAATTAGAGACCTTTTTGATCACGAAATATGTGATCATTGATCACTGATCACATTCTAGACATGACCCAAAAATTCAAATCTTCAGTTTTAAGTTTAAATGTTTTTTGGCCATAAGTATTTTTAACCCTCAAAGTAGTCATCGTTTACTGGGCTTCTCTAATTACTTTAAGTTTTATTCTTATTCTTAAGTTTCATCTGTGCATTTTGGTCTGACAAGTGCCTGTTCTTCATACAAAAAAAATTTAAATATTACGCTGTTTAATTTTATTTTTGACAGTTCCTTGTTTATTTTAACCATTTTTCAGCCGATTATTTGACATGTTATTTTACTAAATAAATTAGAATTCATTTTGGCTTTGACTTACGTGGTGAATTGATTCAAGGATTTTACAAAATTTTACAATAATTAGCGTAAATTACCGTAAAATCATAAACGAAAAAATTCACGATTTTAAGGCTTAATAAAAAGTGTCACAACTTCTTTAAAAAAACCTTCTATTAAAAAGTCATATTAAAAAAATTGGATTTTGCCTTTAAATTAGATGATAGTTCATAAAAAAAGTAATTTTTAGTCACAGATTAAATTAAGTTTATTATTTTAATTACAAAGAAACACAGAAAATGATAAAAAATATCGTGGATAGAGAGTCAAATTTAACAATTAAAATAAAATTATCCTTTTTATACTATCTGTGCTTTTTGTTTTTTTTTATCATTAAATTAAAAATAAAACATAGTTTGCGGCAGAGCCAGGGTTTAAGGATTCAAGTATGTTGTAGATTATAGAATTATTAGTTAAAATAAAAATTTATAAATAAGCTTTTAATTAATTAAAATCTTTATTTTAATAATCAAAAAAAAAACAAAAAAGTATTTAATATTCTCATTTACTTCAAAAATACCGTAAATTATTTTAAATTGTTAAAAGTCTAATTTTTATTACAAAAAGAATTATTTTGAGTGAAATTAAAATTTTGCTTAAAAAAAAAAAAATAATAATTATTAGACAATTCGCCATCATTGTCAATTACAATTCGAAGCAAACTTAAGAATTTTTGTTAAACTTAGCTTTTTGTTCTTTCAAAATTTTACGATAATTAATGTAAATTACCGTAAATTGATGAATTTTTTCTTTAATCATTCTATGATTATTTAGGTGAATTAGCCTAAAATTTGGTAAATCCTTGTATCAAATCAGCACTGTGATATTTTGAAAGATTTTTTAGTCCTATTGCTTTTGATTTTAAGTTAATGCACACTTAATCTTTTAATATTCTTAAAAAAGAATTATATTCATCCAATAAAATTTAAAATTTAACTTTTTTTACAAGTTTGAATCTTCAAAAAAATTTTCAAAAATTATGTTATAAAAGTTTTTAAATCTTAAATAAATTACGTCACCAATCTAAAAAATAGATCATCAATTTCTGGTCACACATTACCCCTTCGAAATTTACATAATATGTGACCAGAAGATCAATTTAAAAAAAATTTTCCTATTTCTAATTGAGCTTGCGTTTTTAAGGCTTCTTTCACCTCATTTATAAATTTGTTGCTAAATTTATTATTATTCAATTGTTTTTTTTCAATAGATTTAACTTGTCTTTTTGTGAATTTGTATTCGAGTACTATTTTAGCAATAGTCACTTTGATTTTTTTTGATTTTCATTTCTATCAGTTCTATGTCAAGTGCATAAAGTAGGTTTGTGGTTCGTGTTCTCTTGTTTACCCCAATCATTCTTTTTATTATTAAGGATTCCATGGTTTGCATTTTTTTTTTCAATCTTATTCACAAAACATCTTATTTTTTAATTTTTATTTATCAATCGAATTATAATTTTTTTAATATTACATAAAGTTTTTTTCTAAATAGTTGAAAAAATATAAAAAAAGGTGAAAAAAAATTCACATAATCTCTGAGAATTTGTAATTCAAACACAAAAAATTAAACCATATAAATTATGAATATAAATTTTGTATTGGAATTTTTATGTGAATATTCACAATGCCATCGGCAAATTGAAGTTCATGATCAGATGTAAATTTCAAATCAAAATTTTTAGTTTTTTTAGTTTAATAAAAAAGTATTATTAATCAATTTTTTAATAATAAATGACTAAACTTTATTAAACATAAATTGCTTAATCTTTAATTAAATATAAAATTATATGAATTTTTATCTGAAGTAAAAATAAAATCTAAATCAATATTTTGAAATTTTGCAATTCAAAATTTAGCTTTGTTTTGTCGTAATTAGTGTTGGGGGTCGGTCGAGAGGCCACGTGGCCGGCCAGAAAAAAAAAATGGCCGAGACCGTGGCCGGCCGTGCAAGCGGCCAAAAAACGGCCGGTCCATTTAACGGCCAATGACCGTGCCTGGCCGGCCAAGCCGCGGCCAACTGACGGACCGACCGTGAAATGGACGGCCAAATTTTAAAAGACCGTGAGGTGGCCGTTCGACCTTCGGCCTAAAAAAAAAGCGACCGTAAAGTGGCCGGCCAACTGACTGACCGACCGTGAAGTGGCCGGCCAAATTTTAGAAAACCGTGAGGTGGCCGGCCAACTATCGGCCAAAATAAAAACCGACCGCGAAGTGGCCGGCCAACTGATTGACCGACCGTGTGGTGGCCGGCCAACTGAAACACCGTTAAACGGCCGACCGTGTGCAGACCAGCCGGCCACAAAACGGTCCAAAAAAAAATTTTACTAAGATGTTTAAAAAAATTATAAAACATTAAAGAAAAATTAAAAATTTTAAAGAAATAAACATTAAAACTAATTAGATTTTCATCATCGATTTTTATAAATCTAATTTTTTTTATTAAAATCGTTTTTATAAAAAAACTATCTAAAATACCGAATTATAAATTTATATATAAAATTTAACGATTTTTGAAAAATATCGAAAAAATTTGGGGTTAATAATTAAAAATTACCTGATCCAAAATTTTGATAAATAATAATTTCTACTTTTAATACCTTTAATTTTTTTTTTTAAATATCCAAGTAAAATTTTTTTTTGGACCGTTTTACGGCCTTTCAGTTGGCCGGCCACCACACGGTCGGTCCGTCAGTAGGCCGGCCACTTCGCGGTCGGTTTTTATTTTGGCCGATAGTTGGCCGGCCACCTCACGGTTTTCTAAAATTTGGCCGGCCACTTCACGGTCGGTCAGTGAGTTTGCCGGCCATCACACGGTCGGTCCGTCAGTTGGCCGGCCACTTCACGGTCGGTTTTTATTTTGGCCGATAGTTGGCCGGCCACCTCACGGTTTTCTAAAATTTGGCCGGCCATTTCACGGTCGGTCTGTCTTGTGGCCGGCCTTGGAAAGGTCGGCCTTTTTAAAAACGGTCCACAGACGGTCGGTCAATTCACGGACGGTCTAAAATGCGGTCGTTAAATTCACGGCCAAAATAGGCCCTTTAAACTGGCCGGCCAAAGTTGGCCGCCGCCCAACACTAGTCGTAATATATTTAAATTAATATTTAAATATTATTTTAAATCACAATTGGATTTTAAAATTGTCTTTTTAATTTTCAAAATAAAGATTTTATAAGAATCAATTAAAAATCGATTAAAAAAAAAAAGTTTTTTTTTAAATTAAAATAGTAAGCATCTTATGTTTAGTTTAAAAAAAATTAATAAAAGCTAATTTCATCATTTTTATTCACATTATAATGAATTAAGTTTTGATCATTTGATCGTGATCATGAACTTCAAGTTGCCAATGCCAACCTGTCACTATAGACCCCTAAATACTTATTCTAATTTCTTGTTTAGCTAACAACTCAGTATACCGGTGTTTCAACCACCACTTATTCAACTCTTCGAACTTCTTCTGACACAAACAACCCTGGTATCGAGAACTTGATTTTACCAACAACAACAACAACAACAACAACAACTACAACAACACTACAAAACCAAACAAATCCAAATCAAATAAATACGGACTATTTCTATCTCTTCTTTTTGATAATTCCAATTTTTTTAATTTTCACTCTTGTCTTTCTTTGCTGTTTAGGCCGTTTCTTCCAAGTTAAAACTTATCACTGCTGCAATTTTGTATGCTGCTACTGTTTTAGGCCAGAAGAAAAATCAAATAGGCAAACGTACGATGCCATTATTTGCCACAACGAATTCGATGAACAATGGGCTGAAAAATTTTTGTCCTGTCTGGAGGAAAATAAAGGTTATAAAATCTCCTTGTTTCATGTTCCGGATGACATTAAAACAAAAAGAGTGAAAAAGTTACAAAATACTTTAAGAATAATTGTGATTGTTAGTCCGGAATTTTTTGAAGAGGAATATGAGCACAAAAAATTTCTAAATTCACTTAGATCTCTGAAAGAGAATAAAAATATGACTATCATAGTCATTAACAAAGGCACCGAACAATCAAGATTCAATAGACTTGTAAAATATATAGAGTCTTCTTCTACCAATGCACAACCAAGCAAACTATGCTCCAATTTTTCATACAAATTAAAATCCATCATCAAATACAATTGTGGAGTAAAACAAGTGGAAAAAATGAATTTCAACGATGAGAACTTTTGGCGCGATTTTTTGTACATAATGCCTTTTTACAGTTCCAGTCAACAAAAAAGGATAAACTTGCCAAAAATAAAGTCTAGAAAATTTGATCCGCCGAAAAGCAAAGATTTTAAATTGCCTTATGCCACCGATATTAAGAATACCAAAAAACCAAGACATGTTATTATTCCCATTCCTGACTTTATGAAAACAAGTCTTGGTTTTAGTAGATCAAAGCTCTCGGACTCATTTAATAGAGAGGAACATGGTCCTGATATTGATGAACAGCATTACTACAAGATTCAAAAAATTCACCAAGATTCAAAGAAAAATAATTCAACCAGAACTAAGAAAAATGTCGACTTGAAAGGGGGGGAGCAGATGACTTATAAAAAAGAACGATCTGAATCAGCTGATATACTGGCCATGTTTGCTCCGACTACAAATATGATTTTTCCGCTAGAAAATAAAAGAGATGACGAAGACAATGAAATAAATAGTTAAAAAATTCAAATTTAATTTGGAATTAAAAAATAAAAATCTCCTTACGGGCTTGATAAAGATCAAGTCACGTATGATATCCATGCGATTGTAATTAAATTTTTAACATAGTTAAAAAAATTTAGCATTATTTTTTAATCACATTTTTGTTTCTTTTTGATTAAATAAAATTAATACGACAGACTGATTATCAGGACATTTTTTAAATTTTCACATGCCGTCAATAGCTAATATTAATAAACTTTTAAATAAAATTTTGTAGTTCTTTTTATAAAATAGTTTAAATAAATATTATATATGTGTTTTGTTTGGTTTGAATTTTTATTAGTGGTCAATTGTCCCATATTAAATCCTGTAGTTTTTCAGATATGCAATGAAACTCAAATTTCAAATATCGTGTTCCATTTTAAATAAAATCTTATTTTTTTAGGACTTTTATTAAAAATTTTATTTAAAAATAAAAAAAACTTGGAATGTAAAAAAAAATGATGAATTGAAAATTATTGAAGTTATAGGTTTAGTTTTTTTTTTCCTTAAACAAAATTTCTGAAAGGAGCGAAGATTTGATAATCATTTAATTATTTAAACTATATTTTTGTGGCATTCTGAATTTTGATAAAACAAAATCAGACATGATCATAGAAATCTAATTTTATTTCAAAGGAAAAATTTAATTAAATAATTAAAATAAAATTATCGTGTTTTTTAGAAGAGATTTTGGGTTTTTTTATTGATTAACAACTATAAAAAATTAATAAAAGATTCAAAATAACTTTTGAATCTATTTTTTTTTCAACTAGAATTTTTATTGTTTATAATTTTTTTTTAATTTTAAATATTTTGTCAATTTTTGGTAAAAGAAAAGTTAATAAATTTATGAAGTTAATGTTCACTTGTTTTTTGAAACAAAAATGAAATTATTTTTTCAAGCTACTAAAATTGGTTTTATAAATTGCATTAGCCAATGCATTTGACCATTGTCACTTTAAACCATTTTCTGCCAATAATTTTAATATTTGTTTCCTAAATTCAAAGTGAATTAAGTTAAGTCTTAAGTTGGAATCTAAAGATTACAAGATAAGCTTATAGTGGAAGCATCATCTAAAATTCAAAATTTTTTTTAAAGAATTTTAATTTAAAAATTAATATCTAAAATTCAATCTTTTATTCATTTTTTATCGCTAATTATTAATTCTTTCAGAATTTGTTTTTAAGAATATTAATGTATTATTTTGACGAATTAATTTTTGAAGTAATTGCTTTATATTAAATTTTTTTGTCTTAAGTTTTTACCTCTCAATAACCAAATTTTGAGAGTAAATTTAGAAAAAATTAGTTAGGTCATCGTAGAGAGGAATAAGTTGCTTAAAACCTCTATTTTTCCTGATCTGGAACAATTAACAAAAATTCGATTAATAAAATTTTTTAGAATAATAAATAAAAAAGCTTATCTTGCAGTATTAGTTGTTTAAAGTGAATATCAAAAATCCAAAGCTCAAATTATTCTTAAATTGAGTGACTAGTTCTCATGTAATCTGGAATTACTAAAAATGAAAACAAAAACATTAAGTTTTAAAATCGGTACAATTTTTTAAATTTTGCTAAGATGATCCTTTGACGTTTACGGTCGACGGATCCTTAAAGCGAATTCCGTAGGTTTCAGATTTAAATTTGAGTTCTTCAAACCAGAAAAAGATAAAAAAGAAAGTTAATTTTTTTTTTTTATTTTAATTTTATTTTTTTTTTAAATTAAATTTAAAAAAATATTATTATTGTTATTATTATTAGTTATTATTTCTCAAATATTTCGCTTCAGTTTTTCAAAAAAAATATACTGAATTAGACAGAATATTCAATTTTGGAAACAATCAATTATCAACATATTTTTAAAGTTTTGGTAATTAAAAAAAATCTGAAACTAACTAAATCAAATATTTTTAGTTTATTTCAATTTTCTAAAAAATAACCACTAAAATGTGATAATATTAAAATAATTAATTAATGAAAGATTCTCACACGAAAAATATTTAAAAAAAAAATCAAAATTTTTAAGTCTAGCTTAAATTCAAATCATGTTCGTATTTCTAGATTATAACTAATAAAACTAAATTTTCATTTTTTTTTTCATTTTTTTAATATTAATAAATGAAAAAAATGATTTATAATGTTTTTATGAATATATGCCTTGTTGATTATGTTGATCTTTTTTTAAATAAAGATTTTTAAATGAAATTATAAAGCAAAATATTTCTTAAAAGTAAAATTTTTTTAATTCTTTCTGTATTCATTTTGTTCATTTTATTCTAGCTGACCATTCAACAAATAATAATGAATAATTCAATAAAGTAATACAAAAAATTGAATTTTCAATAAAAAAATCAATCATTATTATATCTTATGATATCTATTTGTTTTCACTCTTAGGGTATCTGGACAACAATGCAATCAATTTACAATTTATCTTGATCAATATTGAATATTTTGTTCGTTTGGTTTTAGATTTCAATTTATCAGAAGTATTTGTTATTCTATTTTTATTATCATTGAAATTTAATACAAAAGTAAAAATATATGATTGATTAAAAGTAGTTAACAGACAGAAAGATTTTATCTCAAACAATATTTATTCTTTAATAATAAAAGCCATAAAACCTTTTAGCGTCTGGTCATAATCGATCAGTTATTGAATTGATTTTGGAAAAAAAAATTTTTTATCTGATTCTCTGAGATTCTACTCATCTTTATAATTGGGTCAATTCAGCTATATTCATTTAAAAATAAAGAAAAAATCTATCATTAATTTTTACTATTACTAAAATCATTTGTTTTTTTGTTTAACTTTTGATATTAATAAAATTAAGTTTTCTATCTTGAATTGATCATTATAAAATTTAAAGTCAAACTAGTGAATTTTTTTATTTCAACATATCATACAAAAAATTAGAGAGATTTTATTTTTAATTTATTTTTCATATTTTTCATTTTTTAGTCTTATTTTTTAGATAATGAAATGAAGCGTCTAAATTTTTTGAAAATATTTTTTATTAATATTTCACTTGTTAGTTTAAATCCGATAGAAAAAAAATCCTGTTCACTGGAAAACAACAGCAATTTTGATTACAGTTTAGTATGTTTTTTTTTTATTTTAAATATTAAATTAAATTAATTTTTCTAAAGTTAATAGGTAACTGGCTTGACATTGCTAGAACAAATTTTTACTTCAAAACAAACACTTGGAAACATGGTGTTGCAAAAGTAGGAATTAAAAACAAAACAATTGAAATAGCCTACACAGCAAAGAATAGGTGACCATACTTTTTTTTGTCAAAATTTAAATATTTCTATAAAATGTAATTTTCAATTTTAGTTCAAACTATTGTGTTTCGGCAACGAGTGTAGAAGCAAGTATAATTACTGAAAAGAACAGTGCAATATTCGCTCAAAGTTTTGGTAATGGATATTTGAAAATTTTGGACATGCAAGACAATTTGGTTGTAGTTGGCTTTTGCTATTCATCTGGTGCAATCCTGGACTCAAATGCCTGCAATATGGATGAATTGGACATTTTTGTCTGGTCCAAGTCTAAAATTAATGTTACACCGAAATTAAAAAATTTCATATTTGATCTTTTGCAAAAGTACTGCATCGAAACTATAGAGCAAATTGTTTTTTCAGATTCAGAAAATTCAAGTTGTTTGGCCAGTCAGGATAAAATGATGACTGCCGATCTGAATTTAAATATAGAAAAAAAACCAGATCAAACAAGTCAAAATTCTTTTAAAAGATTAATACCGAAATATGAGGAAGAAAAGTTAAAAAATGGAACAGATAAATCTTCGGTCTCTAGTAGGCTCTATTCACCCGGGATAGATTTGGAAGTCAGTTTTAAATTGATAAATAAATCCTTGGATCAATTGATCATGGGTCACAATTTTTCTATTAATGGCTTAAATATCGACCAAGGCAAGCAAGTTGATCGAGAACTAGAAAAAAAAAGCACTTTTAATCAAGAGATTTTGTCTATAGAAAATGGAAATAGTCAGTCATATTTAAATGCAGCATCTAATGATGTGGAAGACTTTTCAAATGAAGAAGATAGAGAACGTTTGCAAAAAAAAGACCCAAAAGAATATGATGAAAATGATGAAATGGAAGAAGTAAATGGAAAGGAAGAAAATGGTCAAAATAATGAAATGGAAGAAGTAAATGGAAAGGAAGAAAATGATCAAAAAGAAGAAATTAATGAAAATAAAAAAAATGCTCAAAATAATGAAAAAGAAGAATTAAATGGAAAGGAAGAAAATGATCAAAATAATGAAATGGAAGAAGTAAATGGAAAGGAAGAAAATGATCAAAAAGAAGATATTAATGAAAATAAAAAAAATTTTCAAAATAATGAAAAAGAAGAATTAAATGGAAAGGAAGAAAATGATCAAAAAAAAGAAATTAATGAAAATAAAAAAAATGATCAAAATAATGAAATGGAAGAAGTAAATGGAAATGAAGAAAGTGAAAATGCAGGAATCAATGAAAATGAAGAATATGATGAAAATGAAGAAAGTTATGAAACTGATGTTAACCAATATATTGAAAATAATAAATCCCAGGAAGCAAAAATTCCAATTGAGGCTAGAATTTCTAAAGTTAAAGAAGATAGAGTCTGTCCACATATAAATTGTCCTATCAGTCATTGTTCGCATGGACGAAAGAAAGATAGAAAAGGATGTGAAACTTGTGATTGCTTAAAAAATCCAGATATTACTTGTAAGATTCCATACTGTCATCCTTGTTTCTATGGATCATTCACTGACGAAGATGGATGTGAGTCATGTGCATGCAAGCCTAGACCGACGCCAAGTAGCATTTATGAATGTCCAAAGCTAGAGTGTCCGTCATGCAATTATGGCTCAATAAAAGATGAATATGGATGCGAATCATGCATTTGCATCAGACCAAACTCTCCAGAGCGTTCTTTTAAGTGTCCGCCTGAGCCAACATGTCCCTTTGGTGCATGCGAGTATGGCTCAATTCTAAACGAATATGGCTGCTCGACTTGTGACTGCTTGAAGTCAAACAGCCCTGATCAAATTCAATGCAAAAAATTGCGGTGCACAGAGAATTGTCCACATGGATACTTTACCGATAAGAATGGATGTGAAACCTGTGTTTGTAAACCAGAGTGGATGTCCCCTTGCTATTCGTCAAATAGTGACTGTGCCACAGATTGTGAATTCGGAGTTTATTTAGACAGGAATGGATGTGCATCCTGTGAATGCCTGCCCGATCCAAATTTAAAAACCTCCTGTCTTTTATTCAAAGAGATAAATGCAAATACCGAGTGCAATGATGAGGGAAAATTTTTGCCAAGACAGTGCAATCAACAAGAGTAAGAATGCGAACATTTTCCAGTTTTGATTTTAATTAATTCAATTTCAAAGGTGTCGCTGTGTAACTCAAGATGGAATTCCGATATCTGATTTTAAAGCAAATGTTTCCGATGCAGAGCAAATGAATTGTGGTAAGAATACGGAAAAAAAGAGCTATTTTTAAGTCACAAGTGAATCACTTAAAAAAATTTAATTAGTTTAAAATCAAGATTTCTTTGGCATTCTGAAATTTTTATTTATTTTGAATGTTATCAATTCATGGAAAATTAATGAAATAACACAAAACTTATTTAAATTAATTTGAATAGAAAAATATTTGATAGAATTTTTTTTTCTAGAAAATGGAAAAAAACGCTATAGAAAAGTATTTAAAAATAGCATAAAATTTTATAAAATTTAATTAATTTAAAGTTTTTAGGAACAAATTTTTAAATTTATTTTGTAAAAATAATAGCTGATAAAATTAGTAAAACAAAAAAAGTTATTCCTTAAATTATTTTTTTTCAATTACAAATTTTAATTTCTAATATATTTTAGGAAAATTTCAAAAATATTGTGAACAAAGTTACAAGAGAATACTATTCTGAAAAAAAATTCATCCAAAAGTTTTTTATGAATTATTTTTTCTATATTTTTACATTAAAATTTATAAAATTTAATTAATTTAAAGTTTTTAGGAACAAATTTTTTAATTTATTTTGTAAAAATAATAACTGATAAAATTAGTAAAACAAAAAAAGTTATTCCTTAAATTATTTTTTTTCAATTACAAATTTTAATTTCTAGTAGATTTTAGGAAAATTTCAAATATATTATCAACAAAGTAACAAGAGAATACTATTCTGAAAAAAAATTCAATGATAAATTTTCTATGAATTATTTTTTCTATATTTTTACATTTAAATTTAATTAAATTTTTAAAATATTCAAATTGGGTTCTCACATAATTTTAAAAAAAATTTTTTCTTTAAAAAAATAGAAAAGATTTAGATTTTTCTTTAACAAAATTTGGCTCGGATGCTACCATATGGCTAAAAAATTTGTATATTATTCCTGTAAAGTTTATTTATAAGATTTCTATGAATTTAAACCAAAATAATTGAATTCTTATTTAAAAAATTTTATTAATTATTCTCAAGGTCAGGAATTTTTTTAATTAAAATATTTTTATTTTCTAATTTTGTTTTAAATCCAATTTTGATGATGGCAGAAAAGGATCTCAAAAAAATATTATAAAACAGCTATACTTTTTAAAAGACTTAAAAAAAATTCAAACCTTTGGCTTAAATATAACTCAGGGGAAAATAATCAAGTGCATAATATGACATTTCTATAATTTAAGAATGTGCTTTGGCGTTGTATGAGGCATCACGATTCAAAGCTTTTGGTTTTAAACTTTATTGTTCACCAATTGGAAATTATGAGGCTATACAGTGCGTAGGCGCCTCATGTGCATGTGTAAATGAACATGGCGACCCTTTAGGACCATCCGTACCTATTTACCAAAAACATTTGCTCAGATGTGAAGGAGTTTATCAGCGCGTTTATCACTGTAAAAAAAATAAAATTTTAAAATTAAGCAAATTTTTTATTTAGTTTATTTTGAATTTATTTTAGCAAAATACGCAACAAAAATTGCTCCTATGACCCTAGTGCCTCCGTTGTGCGTAATTCACAGAGAAAGAGCGTTGGAAATGAAAAACATAGACAAACATATATCAATACCTGAATGTGATGTTAGAGGTGAATACTTGCCTGTTCAATGTGACAGACAGAGCAAATATTGTTGGTGTGTGAATACTCACAATGGCATTGAAATATATGGAACTCGACTTATTGGACAAAAACCAAATTGTGACCAAATTTAAGAATTTTAAAATTCAATTTTTCTTTTTGTAGATTATATAATAAACATTTTTGAACCAAAAGATATTTTAAAAAATTTTAAAGTTTAAAAAAAAATTAAAAATTTTTTTCCAATCATTGCAATTGATTAGGACTAAAAATGAAGAGTTGACAATTTTGTTCATCCTATTAACTAATACTAAAAATAAACAAGATTGTTTGCCAACATTAAATCATACTATCTTAAGATAAAGCCAACACAACATTTTTCAATACAATAATCATCTTCACTCGATTTTATTTGTGAATTTTACAGATGCGTTAGTTATAAATATATAAGTTTTTGAAAAATTTTGTTCAATTATCAATTGTTGATTTAAAAATGAAAGCCATTACTGGAATAATAGCCTTATTTTGCCTTAGCACTGTTATACTAGGTGCAAGTATCAAACAAAGCCCCGAAGACCTGTTAACTGACCCTGCTGCTCTTGCCTATATTGCAGTAATTTTTAATTTTTTAAAAAATATCTTAATAGGTAAATTCTGGCTATTTTTTTAGCAAAAACTCCAAGAAAACCCAGAGGCTTTGCAAGCTGTTTTATTTTTCTTGGCCTCAAATGGTGTAAATTTACAGGCTCTTCTAGCTGGAGATAGCAGTCAACTTAACGATCCTTCACTTGTTAATAAATTTAAAGTAAAAAAAATTAAATAAATTTAAATTAGGAATAATTATGCTAAAAGGATTTTATCCAACAAAATGAAACCCTAAGAGCTTTTGTACTCGATATATTGAATCATTTTGGCATTCAAATTCCAAGAATCGATTGGGGTTCCATCGGCTCATCAATTTTAGAAGCTATTCCTACTGTTATCGATTACGCTCCGACCATAATCTCTGTCATTTCTTGGTTAGGAAAAAGAGATATTTCTTTTGATGTAAATTTATTTAAATTTTTCAAAAATAAATCTTCAAAATTTTAAACTAGAATATTCACAAAAACTTATTGCCTAATAGTGTTGTTCTAACATTGATCGCTGCTTTTGAGGTAACTGTCTAGATTTGGGTGTAATTTAAATTAAAAAAAAAAAATTTTAAGGGACTAAAAACTTCGACCACTGATTTGGCCATTAAAATAAAACAATTTTTGGCTGATAATGGCGTGAGTGTTGACATTTTGCTTGACGCTTTAAGAAATGGTACATATGGTCAATATTTAACAGCTTCAGTTATTCAAAAAGTTAAAGTATGCTGAAAATTTTATTGAAATTTAAATTTAAAAAATATTTTTTAAATTCAGGACTGGCTATCAGTTAATCCAGATGCAGCTAATTACTTTTACGACAATTTTGGTGACTTCATCTCTTTATTGCCGCAATAGACTTTTTAAAAGAAAAAAAAAAACAGAAATTTAATCAAATAAAAAATTAAATCAATTCTTTTTTTAAATTTAATGGAATTTTTTAACTTGAAAATTTGCCAGCTTGGTTTATCCCGATCAAAGATGAGAGCATTAATAATTCTTTAAATAAAAACTCCGAGTACACCCACTGATTAATTAATCATTTCAATTAAATTTTACTTTTTGTGAGTCATTTGAAAAGAAATTAAATTATGTAATTATAAATTATTGTATCTTGAATGAATTGAATGTCTTAGCATTTTCTGTAAATTTGATCCTCAACGGAAATTTCAACGATTTTTGAAAAATCATTTAATTCTTTTGTGGAAAATAAAATTTTTATTTTATCAACAAAAAATAATTATTTTCAAAGCAAAGGTTATTAATATGATGAAACTGATTTCGAAAAATTTTTAAAAATTAAAACCCCTTTGGAATATAAAATGCGAATTTTACACATTTGTAAATTTTAAAATACGAATAAAATTACAAAAATTTAAGTATTATAATCAAATTTTTAATTGAAATATTTTTTTTTGAATCTTTTATTTTCTACAAGTGATTAAACGTGAAACAAACACCTTTTTTGAAAATTTAATTTTAAGATTCAAATAAATTTTAAAAACTGCAAAATAGATTTTCTATTAAAATTTTTCATAAAGATATCACAATAGAGATCTTAATACATTATATTTTCTGATCTTCAAAATTTCTTTAAAAATTAAAAATAGTTTTTTTCAAAAAAGTTTACTCAAAAATAATAACATATACATGAAGGTTATTAATGTAACAAAGAGGGTCTTTGGTTTTATGAAGTTCAGTTGATGAATTAAAATTAAGGTTAATAAAAAAAACTTACAAAAATAATGCAACATAGTGCAATATACAGAACTCCAATGTTCATCAGCATTTTTAGCTTTTTAAAGGGTCGGTCTGAAGGAATTCATTTAAATCCATTTATTTTTCAATTGAAAAAAAATTTCATAAAAAAAATTAGTATCAAATGAAAAATAAAAGTGGTCGCAAAATTGACTCCAAAATTTTAGAAAAAAAAATTAATTTTTTTTTCCTTTTGGAAAATAAACTTTATTTTTGTTCATAAAAATTGACTATGTAAATTTTAACAGTCAATTTCAAGATCATGTGTTCATATTTTTTACTGAAGATTTTTTTAAAGTAAATTTTGTCATCAGGTGGTCAAACTTTTGACCAGACCCAATTTTTATCATGCTAAAATAAGAAAAAAATTTAAACATCAGAAAGATTTTAATTGATTATTGATTTGATTTACTAAAAAAAAAAAACAAAATAAAGATTTTATTTTATTTAATAAAGGTGCAACAAAGTATGTTTCATTATGTCGCAAAATTTTTTTAAGTTTCTTTTATTAACTTTAATTTTAATTCATCAAAAAGAAAGATTTTTGTTCAATTTTCATTTGAATTTCAAAATATCACAGTCTTTTAAGAGTTTAAAAAATTATTACTTGTAAATAAATTTTTGTAAATTAAGTAAAAGCTTGATTTTGTTTGGAATGTTATTTAAAAAAAGGAACTGGTATAAGACAAGAATAACAATAAAAATTTTCGTGATTTTTCAAAAATAAAATAATCTCAATTTGTGACTTCTTATTTCCCTTAATTGAATTTTTCACCGCCTTATGTTTATTAAAAGAAAAAACATTTTTTTATCTTAATTATCGAGATTCAAATTAAATTAGTCCTGTGAAATTCAGTAAAAAATTATAAAAATTATAAAAAATTAGATTATTAACCATATTGCGTTAACAGCAATAAACTTTTTAAAAAAAAAGTTATTAAATTTTTCATTATTTTGTTCTATTAAATTAAATTGTTTATGATGAAATAAAAATTAGTAAATTGATGAGCTGATTTTTAGGTTTAAAAATAATTTTAAATTGAATATTTTAAAGTTGTATCTAAAAATAAACCAAATTGTCTTTTTTAGCATTTTTAAATTTACGATTATTTACAGCAGTATTTGAATCTGAAAAAAAGATCTTTTTTGAACTGAAAAATTTATGGATTTTTGACAGCTAAACTTTTTCCTATTCATTTAGTACAATTGGTATGAAGAAACCAAAATTGAATAAGATGACGTCTCATGAGAACAATTGTAAAACTTAGATGTATTTTTTAATTCATATTTTCGTCTTTCTTAATGGAGCGTGAATTTTATTTAGCTAAAATCTATTCTATAACAATTCTAGTTTGTAATCTATATTTTATTTATTTAAATGACTTAATAAAATATACATATTCAATTTTTCCATGAGACTTAATGTTTTACAAATGCATAATTTTGATGTCTATTGATAATGTTTTATAAAGTGGGTAGCTTTGGGAGCAGTTAATAGTATAAATTTTACAAATTATTCACAAACATCATCTTTTTTATCAATAAAGGAAAAATTTATTAAAATTTTAGAAAACGCTTTATAAGAAAGAGAGATTATTCAAGTTTCTAGATAAGCTTGTATTCAAGACCAAATGACAAAGAAGGCAATTTTTCTCAATACATGTTTTATTTATATAAATAAAAATCTAAGCTAAAGCATATTCAATCAACTAAAATGAAATCTTTAAGTATCATTGTAACATTGGCAATTGGTATTTGTTTCGGGGCACCAAGACTCCCAAATGAGGTACCAAATGAGATAAAATTGAAAAATTTTGATCTGATGCTCAATCTTTTACCCTTGTATGGTGGATTTAAGCTCAATAGAATGATCAACCCGACAAGCATTAACTTAGTCAAAGTAGATCAAGTTATAATTAGAAAATATGTTTTATGAAAAAAATTTAATTTGAAGGGATTTTTTGAAAGTAATATTCATCACTATGAAACCTTTAAAACAGAACTTGGTGTAGAAGGTGTATTTTTGCCTGAATTGGCCGAAATTAATTGGAGTGCCATCAAACAAGAAGATTATTCACTCTTGAAAGCTATTGTAGGTGATACAACAATTCAACAAGCATTAGAACCAGAGTTTTTGTTATACTTGGAGGTATTTTAATTAATCAAAATAAATAAAATTATTTATAAATTGAGTTTTTAGAACTATTTTGGATCAAATCAAAATGTAATCGATTTATTATACCTGCGAATAGATGAAATGAACATAGCTCTTAATGATACCATTGATACGACAAGCTTGGGAGACACTTTAATCAACACATTTACTCCAATGATTTCAGATTTTTTGCCTACAGCTATTACAATAGCTATTATAGGAAAATAAACTTTGCTTAAAAATTTAATTTTTTCATTAAAATTCTATAACTGTTGCAAATTTTAATCGGTTTAATTTAATTTTCTACTTTTAAACTATTTTGGACCATTTTATTAATTGACGAATATAACTACTAGAAAATGGCGAATAATTTTTTAATACCGCTATTTATAATAAAAATACCGCTAATTTAATAAGCTTACCTCTAATTTAATAGAAACTCATTTAAATAAATAGAAACTCATCTAAAATAATACAAACACGTCTAAATTAATAATACCTCCCTCTAAATTAATTAAAAATATATCTCAATTAAGATTTAAACTTATATCAACACTTAAAATTATTAAATAACTGTATAAAAAGTAAAAAATGGTTACAGGTTTTTTTTATTAACTCTATTTTAATTTTGTTTAATTTTTTTTTTTAATGATTTATTCTGAAGGAGCTCTAGCGGTTATTACTAAAACACGGACCTCCAGTTTTTAAATAAAACACGGACCCATACTTATCTCCCCCATTAAAACTATGCCATTTATCCCCCACCATTTGTCTAGTACAAAATTTTACCAGCTTTCACGCAAGACCAAAATCTAAGCTCTAGCACATTTGGTTCGTCCTTCATTTTGATTTTAAATCAAAAAATCTTTATTCAAATCTTCTTTTCTATAATTTTAAAAATAAAAAAAGTAATTATCAATGAAAATAAAATAGAAAAACACTATTTTTAAATTTTGTCTCTTTTTTTTGTTTTTTATTCAAATCTAAAGTGTTTCAATAAATCAGAAGAGAAAAGTTTTATATAATATTCTAACGAGCCCAAAAAATAATATAAAAATCTCATTTGATATGGTCTCATGGTGAATTTACCGGTATTCTAATGATAAAATATAAAATAGCGGTATTGATTTAAGCTCAATAATTATTATACCTTTTTATATAGGACTTGGAATTGAATTATAAAATTTCGAAAAATTTTTTTTTTTTTTTAGTCGAATCTAGATCCAAAAAGAAGCTTCTTTATCCATTGGCACGGTGCATGTAGAGCCCAAATTATTTTTTACATTTGGAGGTATCAAAAACATTTTTAAATTTTAAAATTTTTTTAATCTCCTCGAGTTTAAAAGTAAAAAATGTATCAAGAAGTGCCAGTGGACAACGATGGCAAAGGATAGGTGTGTGACGCAATCTCGTCCATAACTTCGCCTTCGATGAAATAGGACTCTTATTATTATTATTTTAATCAGAATTAAATTTTCTATATAAGCTATAAAATGATGTATCAAAAAGGAATTGGAATTTTCATGACCAGATACGGTCAAAATATAATCCTGTGAATATGACATGCCTAGGGATGGTAGACCGATTCAATGAAACTTGTTTTAAATAAAAACCCGCTGTAAAATCGATTTAACATGCAAAACCCGTTATAAATTGGAACCGGTTTAAAACTGGTTTGAATCGGTTTTGAACAAAAATTTTTATAGTTTAATAAAATTTGATGTTACATTTTTTGACCTATCAGCCAAAATTATGCAATATTCCCATTCTTGACTTTAGTTTTTTCTTTGTTTTAAAAGGGACATTCAATTGCTTAATTCTTGTGATAAAAAATAATTTATACAATATTGAATTTGAATTGATGAAAAAATTGGAGGTGAAATTAATTTTAAAAAAGCAATCTTTTAAATAGTGACTTGGACATGGTGTTATTATTTTTTGTTTTTTAAAATTTTTTTAAGCAAGAAATTTAGTACATAATAAATTTATCCTTTTTAAAGGCAAATTTTTTTAAATTCTATTTCTGGATTTTCTGATGTTTTATAGAAAAAAAATGGATGTTTCGTAAAATTTCATAAAATTCGAGCATTCTCTCATGTAATACACGAAAAAATTAAAGATTTTCGAGAGAACACAAAGGTTTACCTTTTGGATTTAGTGGGATTAGAGAGCGAAGCAGAAATATGTTTATTCAAGAACAAAATAAAAATGACAGAAGAGGAATTCAGAAGCTTAATTACACCAAAGTTAGAATCGAATATTTTGTTTCAAAATCAGGAAATTAACAAAATAACGTTGAGAGAATAAGGAATACATATGAAAATAGTTTGGTAATAGTTTACTAGAAAATAACTAATTTTTAATAACTTTTGATCTCAAAATAAAAACCAATATTTAATATAATTAAGGAAATTAAAAAATATATGAAAAATTTGAATTGTATAAGAAAGTTTGTTTTTTCAAGTCCAATTTTGTAATTGAGACATAAGTAATTTTTATTTTCTTTTTTATAAATACGTTCTCGTTTTAGATTATTTGTGTTCAAAGTAATTTGAACTTCTTTCTTTTCTTGCAAGAATCAAGCCATATTAATAAATATCTTTGCATTAGTCAAAAATTGCAGTAATCAAAAGATAGATTTCTTAATTTATTTTACTTCAGCGTAATATAATTAGTATCCATATTTTTTTTTCAAACTACTAAAAGTTTAACAAAAATATATATATTAAATAAAATATACAAATATTGTACTTAATTGATTAAAAAAAAAACTTTTTTTTTTAAATAACACCTAAATTATCCGACGTGATCTGTCCAATATTGAATCTGACAACTTGAACAGAAATAAAGCCCAAAATTCAGAAATTCATTGCGACTCTGAGATCATGGCTTTGCGGCATCAAAGCTATTAAATATAGATTCAGATAAAAATAAATCAAGTTCTCATAATTTTAAATTTTAATTAAATTTAATAATGTATTTTAAGGCCAGTCACTAATCCGACGTGATCTGTCCAATATTGAATCTGACAACTTGAACAGAAATAAAGCCCAAAATTCAGAAATTCATTTCGACTACTACTACTTAATCTACTTTCTAATTAATCCGGAAAAGAGATTTACCTTTAATTCAAATAACAGCACAAATTAAAAATTTACTTGTACGCATTTTTCTCTTCGACCCTTCATCGACCTTTCCTTCCCTCAACTTTCTTTTCCTTGACTATTCCTTTTTTCAATTCTTAGGAAAGGAAAGCCAAAGAAAAGAGGAAGAGTCGAGGAAAAGAAATGTACAAGTAAATTCAGATAAACAATTGAATAAATATGATTCGGGGATGGGTACAGATTCAACTGTGATAAATTCACAGGTAAAAGTTATTTCGGGGATGCTTTATTAAGTATTTGAAATTACTTAATTAATGGAAAATGATAAGTCAGAGATGTACACAACAACCGAAGGAGTGGAACAGGTTGGAGTTCTCTAAGCATATTTATTAATTTTTTATAACTAATCTAATAGAAAAATGTAAAGATCTTCAAATAGGGGCTAAAATTGGTAATATATGACTCTTTATAAATTATTGCGATGAATTGATGCCAGATGAATTGGCTTTTTGAAGTTTATAAAATATTCAATCGATTCGAAGATCGGATTCAATCTGAAAAAGTCTTATTTTGCTTTTAACATAACCTTTTGAATGACAATATAAAAAAAAATGAAGAAAAATTTCCATTATTTTTTTTAGAATTTACCATTAGGCGATCACGATAACATCGCAAATTTTTTAAATCTAAATTTAAAAAAAGTGACAGTAGTTTTTATTAAATACTCTCTCAATAAACTTTGATGTAAACCATATGGTCTTAAATCTAAAACGATATCCTTTATTTACTAGCTAAATGACATTCAGTATTTAAATATAATTTAGAGATTTCTCAATTAACATCACAGTCTTTAAAAGGTCTCAATATAAGGCAAACACACTTGTTAAGCCATCAATTGTACTTAGTAAATATGCAAGAAAAACGCCACTAATCAACTGCCTAAAAATTGAAAGTATTGAACAAATTCACATGAATTTTAAAATTTTTATTTACAACCAAATAAGAACAAATAGTATCAAAAATTAAATATTCAAAAGGTATTATACGAAAATAAAGAAATTAAAATAAATGAAACTTCAATATTTAAACGAATAGATTATGTGAATGAATTGATTTTAATTATATAAATAAATTAAGTAAATTTTATATAATCAACAATCTGAGTGAAAATATTAAAACGTTGTAAAGCCCGCGAAATTTTTTAAATTAACTTTAAACGTTTTAATCTCAGATTGTGTTGATTTACTAGGCAAAACTCCAAAATCTGGCAAACCGTTCTGGAATTAGATAAGCAAATTTAGAATGTCTAAATCAAATTACATTATTAATAAACTTGAGCATAAAAATATCATTTTTGATTCAGAAATCGATAAAGGTAACTGTTTTTGTGAAACTCTTAAAGATAAATTTAGTTTGAATAACCTTATTAATATAAGTTCTGATAGAGAAGTTCATAAATTTGTCGATGATTATTTTAACAAGAAACACAAAATTAAAATTTGTTGAAATTACAATCTCAGAGTAAAAGGAAACTATCAATTAATCTAAAGATGAATTGGCTATGGGTTTTGACGGAATCCATTTTTATTTTATAAAAGATCCGGTTTTAAAGTATTTATAAATATTTTTAAACTGTTTTATTGTACTTAAATTGGTGAAAAACTGTTCAAAATTTTATATGTCTTTTAATTTTATAATTTTACAAGTCTTATATGATTTTGCATCTTCGTCTAAATTTATTTCAGATAAAAAAAAAATTTCATTTTTGCATTTGAATCAAAAAATTTATGGAGGTCTCTCCCGATGAGTGACCTATTTTTTCTATGGAACTAAACTTTAAATAAATATCTTTGATGAATTTTACATTTTAAACGAAAAAAACATTGGAAACTCAATTAAAATTTTATGAATTTCCAGATATAAAGCAAAAGCTTTATTAATTTTTACATTTTTTATACTAAAAAGGGCCCTCTAGTATGAATAACTAAGGGTGTACCTTGTCCACACAGACAAAAAACTGTCAGCCACAGATCAAAAACTTTTCCTCACAAAGAAAAAATTTTTAGTACAAAAATAAGTTGACTAAGACAAAAACTGCTCTACACAAAAAAAACTTTTTAGCAAATTTTTTTAATAACTATTAAAAGCTGCCACTAAATATTTCAAATAATAAAAAAGTGTTGGTGTCTTTGCAAGCGGACAGTAAACGAGCCAAATTTTTTCTAAACCGTGACCATGACCGTATTAACCATTCCAATTTTGGCGGGCGGACTTTGGCCCGTTTATTTAGGCGGGGAACTTTTATGTCCATTTAATAACCGTTTGATTTTAACGGGCGGACAAAGTTCGAATTTCGGTAGGTGGATTTTAAATTTAATAAAAATGTTTTTCTTAAATAATTAAGTTAAAATAAATTTTTAAATATTTTTAAAGAAAACGGACTTAATAATTATTTATTATTTAAAGTCAAATTTATATTTTGAATATTTGCCGTTCCAGATAGCTATTGTTACGGCCAAATGATCATTTTGCCGTTCCAGTGAGTTTTTCAGTAAAATTTTTGTTTTATTTTACTGTGTCGACAATGCCAGACACTATTTATTCAATTTAATACCCCCTAAATTAAAAATAAAATTTTTTTTTCCAATTTATCGGTGTCTTCTATGCCAACAATTTTTTTTTAATAGGATGCCCCAAAAAGCATAGAAAAATGAAACTTTTTCGGGGATGCATTACACTGCTTTTTAAAATTCAAAATTAAAAAATTTTTTTTTTTAAAATAAAGCTAAAGCTCATGCGCGATACATATAAGGGAGAGAAAAAAAGCTGAAATAAAATTAAATATAGCGGGGATCGAACCCTCTACCTTTGGGTCGGTTAACATCACGATATTCACTAAATAGCTGAATTTTTTCGTTGTTACACAACGAAATGATTCTGGTGAGCGATTAAAAGATGCTGACATCGCACCTTCAGAAGATGTTGCCGAAAAATAGCTTATTCCACCTTGCTGAGCAGATTCAATCTTAAGTTTTTTTAATCCTCTATGCCACTTACTAATTTTTTTTTAGAATTGGATTCAGAGCCTAACCATCCGTAAAATGAGCCGTTATGTTCGGGAGCCTTTCATCTTATAGCCATTCCAGTTGTGCCACCATCTGAACCTGCCCCTCAAGAACCCACCCTTCAAGAACCTGAACCTGAGCCGTCTTTAGTTAGTTCAAGAGCAATTAGCTGCTGGTGATGGACAAATTGCTGGACCCAGTTCAGAGCCATCTTTTGCTCGAAGAGGAAGAAAGAAGGGAAAGAAGAGTCGAGGTGCCAAAACAACTGCTTATTCACGTTCAGCTAAACGTGAAAAAGACAAGCAACTATCGATCAATCAATCGGTTCAATCGTTGCTTTCTTCTAACACGGATGATTTAATGCCGTCTGATAACCATGATGTTTTCTGGATGTTAGTGCAATTGGCATTCTGGACACAGCTTTTGTTGAACCGTATCCGGTTACAGATGGTACTGTATCATTTGTTATCCAAGTTATTTCAAGAGTTTGTTGTGTGCTCATGGATCAAAGTCGAGTGGAACAATCTGTATTAACTGCGTAAGAATCAGAAAAAGTTGCGAATTGAGTCTTTTGCGGGCATAATGGATCATGTTTCGACCAATTTAAATCCTGGCAATGTAGTTGGAAAGGCCTTCATTTTGCCAAGAATGCCAATTGCCAAAATGCATTATTCTGTCTCTCTCTATATATATATAAAAAGAATTATTGATAGATATTTTTCCTTTCATAAAAGTTTTAATTTAATTAAAAGAATTCTCCAAAAATTAAAGTCTTCTTTTTTTCCGTGTCGAGCTAAATCTCATTAAAAAAAATTGAATAAATAAACAAAATAAATTTAAAGAAGTTAAAATAAAATTAAAGTAAATTAAAAAAAGACATATTGTATAAAAAGTTAAAGAGACATTTATTTTATTATTTGTGTATCTATTCCGAACCCTTCCAGAATTTAATATAAAACTAAAATTGAATTAAATTAAAAAAATTAGATTGAAAAAAATAATTAAAAAGATAAAATATAATAATTAATAAGAAAAGCTAAAAATTAAACGAAAATTAAAATAAACAAATTAAAATGAAAAAAGTGATGTCAAGGAAGGCGATCATCACCTTGGCAATTGGCATTCTGGACACAGCTTATGTTGAACCGTATCCGGTTACAGATGGTACTGTATCATTTGAAAACAATCGTGAAGTAAGCCTGCAAAATCGCTGAATGAATTTGCCGCCCAAATTCAAGTGTCTGTTCGTGTTGACAATTTTTATATTTTTTATTAATTACAGGGTAAACAATCTTAATTTGATGTTTCACGCATCCAAGTTATTTCAAGAGTTTGTTGTGTGCTCATGGATCAAAGTCGAGTGGAACAATCTGTATTAACTGCGTAAGAATCAGAAAAAGTTGCGAATTGAGTCTTTTGCGGGCATAATGGATCATGTTTCGACCAATTTAAATCCTGGCAATGTCGTTGGAAAGGCCTTCATTTGGCCGGCTACATTTGAAGGTGGTGACCGGGCTATAGACAAAAGTATTTCGATGCAATGCAAATCTCCAATAAATATGGTTAGGCCGATTTGTTCATGACATTTTCAGCAAATCTTGGATGGCCAGAGTTGCAACGAATGCTATTACACGATAAGAGCTATTTGTCCCATCCTGATATTTGTGCTCGAATCTACGAGCTCAAATTCAAAAAGTGGTGGTCTGGCATAACAAAAGAACATCGGCTTGGAGTGGTAAAAGCATTTGTTGTTGTCAAAGAATTACAGAAGCGAGGACTAGTGCATCATCATTGTCTTATCTGGTTCGAAGATCAAGACAAACCAACAAGTGAAGACCAGTTCGACGACATTATTTGTGCTGAACTACCGGATCCTGCAATTGATTGTGAATTGTATGATTTGGTTAGGACGAAAATGTTGCATGGACCATGCCGTAAAAACAGTGCGTGTATGCAGCAGTTTGGTAATAGGCTATCCGAATCCTTTTTCGAATGTAACTTTAATTCGTCCGAACCAATACCCGGAGTATCAACGTCGAGAAACAGGCATTACTGCTTTGGTAAATGGCGTCGAGCTTGACAATAGAAATGTTATTCCCTATAACCGAAAATTGCTGAGAATATTCAATTGCCATATTAATGTTGAGGCATGTGGTTATTTGAGTACATTGAAAAAGATATGCATTTAAGCTTGAAATCAAAATAGATAGTTTTAAATAATTAAATTTATTTTTTCAATTTTTCATTTCGACTAGCTTCAATCATATTAACTCTGTCATCTATTCGACTATGTCTGTGAGGGTAATGATCGGGTGAATGTTCAGTTGCATGCACTAAATAACGTTATGCCGTATGCAAATCGTGGGTTCAATGTTGAAGACCAGAGC
The DNA here is from genome assembly GCA_010279815.1 of Brachionus plicatilis. Lineage (NCBI taxonomy): Eukaryota > Metazoa > Rotifera > Eurotatoria > Ploima > Brachionidae > Brachionus > Brachionus plicatilis. The sequence continues at coordinate 790,480 of QEOQ01000022.1, forward strand.
AGAACTACGGTGTGTTCTGTTCCTACTACTTCAACATCTGACTTAAACGGAGATCCAGTTGTAGAAAATGACGACTATGGTGTTCAAGTTGATCACGATGTGAATAACGGCGTTGAAACCAATGAGCCTGCTGATGACCAAAACGATTTGGTGGGCAATGGTGACAATATTGTATACGATGAAATCAAATCGTATGAGAGCAAGCGGTATGTAAGTTCAATTGAGGCTTGTGACAAGTTGTTGGGCAACAGGCGCATATCAAGTCGAAAACATTGAAAATAAGATTTTTTTCTGAAAAAAAATCGTCAAATTTTATTGGCTAAAAAAAATGAAACAAAAAAATTATGCAAAAAAATAAAAAAGGAAACTATTACAAAACCATTACAAGACTAATACAAAAAAATTTACAAAAATCTATAAAAATAAAAAGAGTTATATATTTTTACATTTATTAACATTACAACCGAAAACCAATAGTTGCGGCACCTTTTATTATTTCTTCTTCTAAATTTTTGTTTAAAATTTTTAAACTTTTACTTTTTGAAATATTAATTTTGAAAGTTTTAATATCAATTTTATTAAAATCTTCTTCATTAATAAATCTCTGATCAATAATATTATAATCCTTAAAAAATACAGGGACTGGTTTGTAACGGGTTGATAAGCGGTATTTTCTTTTGAATGTTAAGAACAATTGTTCACTTATGTTGAATTTGCATTGTTTAACTTGACTACATTTTCTGTTTAATTTCAAAAGCTTCGCGAAATTAAAATTAACTTGATTAATCAACATTTCGATCTCGGTTTTTTTCGCTTTTGAAAATCCTATCTTCTTTTTTTATCATCCAATCAAAAAAGATTCGTTTTTTCGAAAAAAAAATCACAAAAATCTTGATATGGATATTTGTTATCGCACACTATTGTCAAGCTTGATTTGAACTTACCTGAAGAGCAGCCGGTCATATTCGAAAATGTTCAAGATCCCGCAAGCTATCTACCAAAAAGCACTAGACTTGGTGCATATTTCGAATTGAATGCACGTTCTATTCGGGCAAGACAATATTTTTATATTCAAATTCCCGAATATTTCAGATTTGTTGAATCAAGTCGCCAATGGCAACAAAAGCTTTGATACAAAATTTGTTAATTTTGAGAGACGAGCAAATGATGAAACCACTGAATGGCAAAATTTTTTTGAAGATTTTGATCACTTGATTAAATTATAAAAATATAAAACTAAATTTTTAAAATTTTTAAAAAGAGGCAGTACGGACCGAACGTCCTCATCGATTACGATATTTGTATTCTAAAATATTAAACCACAACAATCGAGTGCGGCCAAATGCATTGGAATTGTAGCGCGAATTTCGCGATTCGTTGAGTGATGACTACTTGCCTTTAGATGACGATACTCGTTATGCCAGAGCACTTGGTCATATTAGATTCCTGCTTGCAAGTCATGACAAAACTTTACAAGATTACAATTTGCCTGAACCTTACGCCAGGGGGCTTAAATGGAATCATCGTGGCATACCCAATCATATTAACAATATGACTTCAGCACAGTTTGCACTCGAGGCTGATCGATTGATTCACTTAATAATCAATACTTAATAATCGACAAAAATTAGCATTTGATCGAATTATGAATGCTGTCAATGACAACAATGTTAATTCGGCCAAATGTTTCTTTTTGGATGGTCCTGGTGGAACTGGAAAGACCTACCTTATTAACTTGCTGTACCATAAGATGATGGAACTCAATTATATTTATGTTCCAACAGCTTTTACTGGTATAGCAGCTGCGCAATTAAAAGGTGGCGGTCAAACGATGCACTCGCGTTTTCGAATTCCAATCCCAACTGACGCCAATTCAACAAGCGGAATTCCTGCCCAAAGCGCTCAAGCCCGGACATTACGTGATTCCAAGTTATTTGTTATCGACGAGTGTGTTAAGGACCTATATATCTTTATTTCCCTAGTGAGTTTCGGTCAAAAGACGATGAGTCGGGAGTTCGAATCAGACGAATTCAATTTCCATTTCGACTAGCTTTTGCAATGACTATTAACAAGTCGCAAGGCCAAACATTTAATTCGATTGGTCTATTGCTTCGTCGACCTGTTTTTAATCATGGCCAGTTGCATATGGCTGCATCAAGGGTGCGCAATTTCGGATCATTGCGAGTTCTTGTCGATACGCACATGCATGGTACGTTTAGACAAGGACGTCTACCTGCTTATGTTCCTGATGGCGAAGTGTACACCAAGAACATTGTATTTAGAGAGCTGTTGGAATAAACTTTGTGTTTTTTATGTATATATATTTTTTTTGAATAAACACTTTTAAACTATTCAATTCTTTTATTTAATACAGATAATTAAAGGCTGTTTGTCACTTTCATTTATACTAAAGGGTATTTGTCCACATTAGATGGGCATTTACTCCCTTTACTCAATTTCCTTATGTTTTATTATATTTTAGACAGTATTTCAAAATATTTTAGAATAAAATTAAATTAAATAAAGGAATAGAGAGTCAATGTTGGGGTCGAGGCGGGCTAGGGAGCACTAAAAATCGTCAGATTTTATTGAAAATTCGCTTTTTGACGATGGCACATTTTGTTTACCATAATAGTATGATATTTACCTTGACACATTTAACGATGACACATTGATGCTAGTTCTCCACATAAATCACACGGTACAGGGTTTGCATGCTTTCTGAGTGCTGTTTTGACTACATTCATAGTTTCTTGAGAAGAAGTAATTTCAGAAATTTATATATTTTTTTATTTGTATTTAAAATTAAACTTTAATACTAAAATTAATGTTCACAAAAAATAAAAAATGGACTCGAAAAAATTTTTTATTTCTTTATTTATCTATTTTGGTGACCAAATATGTGACCAGAGATTATGTACACAAAATGTTCACATCATGGTCACATTTTTTTGTGAACAATTGTTCACATTTTCCACTAAACCCATTTTTTTGTTCAATATTTTCAATACAAAAAAAATTGATAAAAAAATTTTTTTTATAGAATATCTATTTTAACTAATTCAATTTTTTTTAACTCACGTGAATGCTTCACGCCAGTGAATTTTGGAATTTTTTTTTCACTGAATTTTACAATAATCATCGTTATTTTACGAAAAATGCCCTTTTTTAGATTACCATATTTTACGGTAAATATGGCAAAATATCGTGAATTTACCAAAATAGCAGCACTGTATGTATGCGGCCTCATGAATATTTTATGTGGACTAAAAGCAATTTTTCCCAACAAGTCAAATCCATTACTTAAACTTTTAAATTTTTTTCATGCAACTTTTAAAAAACTCTAATTTTTTCCACGATTAAAAAAAAATATAAAAAAAAAAATTTTTGGTGAAATGTGGTTTAGGTCAGTAAACCCTAAAATTGGGTTTTTATTAATTATAAGTTAAAATTTTTATTGAACAGAAATCAAGAATTTAACGATTTTTTAAAAAACGCAGGTAAATATAAGGATTCGTCAAGATATACTAGTAATTTGCTGCATACTTTTTTATTAACTGTTTTCGAATGTATAAAAAACAAATCATAAAACTTTTCTTAAGGTTTTTCACTTATAAACAAACTCTATTGTGTATTTTTTTTTCTTAAATTTAAATAAAAAATTTCCAATTAATTTATTTTTTTTTAAAATTATTCCATTTATTTCCATTAAATA
>QEOQ01000707.1:8566-32116 GCA_010279815.1 Brachionus plicatilis
TGCCCCTGTTTTATTTTTGATTAGATCATTAAAATTTCTTTATTTTTATCAATAAAGATACCTTGTTTTAGCTTTATTTGGAATATGTAAAATATTTTTTCAATTTTTGTTCCAAAGTTTACCAATTTGGAAAATAAAATTTTTTTTTTGACAAATCTAACTTAACAATGCATTCTTTTTTAAATAAATCAATGTTAAATGAAACTAAGCAAAAAAAATTTTTCCCTTACTAGAGTTTCCTTAAAATTGATAAAGATTTCTAAGTTTTTAGGAATTCAGGATTTAAATTTTTATTTAAGAAAATTTGTTACTCTTCCAACATTTTAGATCAAGATACTTAAAACAAACACTGTTGATTCGACTTTTTGAATTGAGTCAGAGATATGTTGGAGCAGGGCTGAGTAATTCTGTTACAAAGGTTGTCAGACTGGTGAAAGAATATGGAGAGGGTTCCGATTCAACACATATCCACATACTCTTTATTCAATTTTTTTATAATTTATACATTTTTCAATTTTTATTTTTTTATTTTATTTTACTATGTTCTTCTCAGTTTTGATTTGTTTTTTAATCTGAAGAAGCTTTAGCTCGACACAGCTTAACAAAAAAATAAATAATTAATTTAAATTAATTTTCAATTAGCTACAATTAAATAAAGTCTAAAGCTATTGTTTTACGATTCATTTTTATTATTTGCTACACTTTTACGATTCATTCTTTTTTGTGCTATACTATTTCGATTCAATAATATTTATTTTTAAGAAAAATAAGGCAAAAAAAATCAAATAGCTTTTAAAATAGGTAATGAAAATGTTTAGATAAAGCTATTCTCTAATTTTTGTTTTTTTAGTTTGTCAATTTTTACATAAATAACGTAATTATCCGAATTTAGTGACATGTCTGGTGTGATTGCAAATAACTTCCACAGCCTTACGGTTAAACTCGACTTGCTCGAGTCGCGGTTATTTTTACTACTACAACTTTGTCATAAATTTTTTAGTGACATGTCACTATAGAATCACTTACAGTTATAGAAGCATGTCACTAAAATAGAGTACTCTATTTTAAAGACATGTCACGGTAAAGGTTAAGAAATGATTTTTGAAAAAATTCTTTTTTTTATAATTTAATTTTAATTTTGTTCTATTTTGAATCGATATGACTCAATTTAAAGAGTTCATTTTTGCAGTGTTAAGTTTCTGAAATGACTTTAAAAAAAAGTTAATTTTTTTTTAAATAAATATTTTTAAAAGTATTGTCACAATATCATTCAGTTTTTGTCTGTCTAGAAGTAAAATCAATACATAATGTGAATGAATTTTAATTCAAATTAAAGAAAAATTAAGATTTTTTTTAAGAAAAAGGTTGATGATCTTTAATATTTGAAAAGAAAAATCCAGACTTGTCCAAATTCAGAGAAAAAAATCCAAAAATGTTTGTCACAACTAATGACCGACAATATTTTTTAAAAGACTTAAATATTTTCAGACTTGAATTTCAAAATATTTGCAGGTGACAAAACATAAAGTTACTCAAAAAAGATCTTTAAACTGTTCGAATTTTAGAATAAATAACTTAGAAAATAAGTGTAATTTAAACTTTTCGAAAGATATTAACAGATTTTAAGAAAAACATTAACTTTTCTAAAATATTTTGCCGGATTTTTTATGAGCAAAATATCGTCAAAAGTCAAGACTAAACTAAGATTTTATATTTTATTTTTTTTTCAGACAAAATTACAACTTAGACAATTTTTTTAGTTTGTTGATTTTTATTTGAAAGAAATTGATCAATTAAGATTGTAAATAAATTAACTTTCTTTTAAAAATCATTTTTTTTAAGACATTTATTCCTCACCAATGGACATGAATGCTTTTTTGTAAAATTTTGCGTTTTTCCAAAATTATCCTTAAAATTGATGATAAAATTTAGCAGAAATAAGTGATTTTTCTATTAATCTGTGTAACCCTTTATCAAAACTTTTGGTTTAAATCTCTTTACTTTTAACTTTATTCAAATTCAAGATTAAAGCCTTTCATGAAAAGAAACTTATTTTACTCCATTTGCTTAATTGAATCTATGTGAGTATTTTGTGTTTTTAAAAAAAGAACATCTTATCATGCTATCTTTGTTGTAAAAAAAACTATTTTAAATTATGTAAATCGGGGATCAGGTTGCAGAGTAGCTTCTCTTGACGCCGAGAAAACCTTTGACAAGGTTTGCCAAGATGGTATTTTTAATAAACTGCTTTCTAAATTTCATATTTCATACTGAATACTTCTTAAAATCTACTATGACTCATCCTTAGCTGTTGAATACCTTTCTGATCAACTTGATTCAGCACCCTTCAAAATTGAATCTGGTGTTAAGCAGGATGGAGTAATCTCTTCTTTTCTCTTCAACATATTCATCGACGATCTAATTGAAGATTGTTTAAAACAGGAAATTGGTGCTCAATTTAAAAATATTAATGCCTCAATAATAGTATATGCTGATGACATTATCCTCATTAGCTCAAATGCCTCTCATCTTCTTAGACTTTTGAACATTTGTAGCCAATTTAGCACAAAATGGAGAATTAAATTTAATCCCTTAAGTCTCATATAATAAATTCTGGTCTTCTACTATTTAAGTCAGAATTCATGATTCAATTGTGCAATTGAAAAGTTCAAAAAGGTTCAGAAGATCTTCTTTGGACTTTCATACTTTATGCACAATATCGGCACTCATTCTCTTGACTTAAAATTACTCCTTTACAAAACATATTGTCTCTCACAATTCACATATGGACTTGAAACTCTTACTCTAAATATTGGGACTATAAACAGTCTTAATATTTTTCAGAATAACCTTATAAGGCAAATGTTTAAACTAAACCCAACGTGCCGCATGTCCAGAATTTTGAGGAACTTTAAATGTTCTCAAAATTATATTTTATCGATTCAAAATAATTCAACTTTCTCTCATTTCAAATAATGAACATAATATCTTTTGAATCGCCTACAAAAAATTCTTTTTCAGCAGATATTGCGATCTTAACAAATCATTTTAAAGAAAATTTTCACACAATCTCTAAAAAGGAATTCAAAAACAGTCTTAAAATGGAACTTACCACAAAAGATTGGATTTCTGGATTCCTTAAAAGGAGCTTAAATAGATTGATGAGATCTAATATATTACACCAGTTAAAAAAAAAACTCATAAGAATTGATATCTTGCTATTTCTTCTGTCATTCCTGCACAGATCAATACTCAAACATTTTGCACCTGTCACTAATTAAAATTTGTCTATTTTAATTGTATTTTATAGTTTATTTTAACTTATTTTACTTTTATCTTATTTTTTTACATTTTTATTTTATTTTTCTTTAATCTGAAGGAGTTTTAGCTTGGCACAGATAAAACAAATAAAAAATAAATAAGAATTATTATTGTTTTATTTATTTCTTAAAATAGGAGATAAAAAATTATTGACATTTATCAGTATTTATAAATCTTAAAAAAAATTAACTGAGAGAATAATTTAATAAAATTATAAAACTTAAACTAAGTAAAAAATGTAGAAAAATAAGGTTTTTAAAATTTGTCTCTCTTCTAAAATATCTCAAAATTTTCTATAATAAGTTATTCACTAAATATTTTTTAAAGAATCTGTGAAGAAACTACAAAAAATCTCTAAACATGTTTTGAAAAGGTAAACAGATTAAGCATTTTACAGAAAAAATAGAGAAAAATTAAAGATTTTTTTATTCACATTATTTTATTCAGAGAGTTTTTTAGTCTTTAGAATCTCGATTTTTTAAAGCGATGAGAATTAGAGATATTTTTAAAGAAAGAAACTAAAAAAAATCTGTAAAAAATTTTGACAAAGATATCTGTAAAAAAAAAATAGCATTTTAAAGAGAATTTAGAGAAAATGTAGAGATTTTTTATCTATATAATCACTATTTTTTCTTCAAAATAGGTCAAATTATATATTTTATTTTAAAGAATCTTTAAAGAAACTCTAAAAAATCTCTATAAAATGTTTGACTGGGTATACAGGAAATAAAAATGATTAAATAAAAAATCAATAATTTGAGATTTATTTTTTTGTCTCTACCATATAATCTAAATAGAATTTTATCTTGCAATTTGTAAATTTTTTAACTTAATTGTTAAAATTCTGTCATCGCTTATTAAAAAACTTAGATATTTAAGAGAAGAGATAATTTTTAAAATGTCTCAGTCTTTATTTTTTGATGTAGTTTAAGTTTTGTTATTACATTAAAATATTCTCTCATTTAATTTTTTTAAGATTAAACTTTAAGACTTTTTAGAGAAATAAAAAGGAAATTTTGAAACTGGGTACACAGTCACACATTTGATAGAGATCCTTTGTACAGTACGTTTCTGAACAAAGTTGACAGTTTTTTGAGCACTGCGCAAGCAGCTCTAGAGCGTTTTATTGAACATTTATTTTTGTTCTAGCGCAGCTCTAAAGCATGTGCTTGAGCAAGCTGTCAACTATGTTCAGAAACGTAGTGTAGTTTTTTCAAAGATTCTTTAAAAAATAATTATAATCTGACCTATTTTGAAGAAAAAATAGAGATAAAAATAAATTCATTAATGTATACAAAAAAATCTTTACTTTTTCTCTTTATATTCTTTATAATGCTATATCTGTTCAACCAGTCAAAAAGTTTTCAAATATCTTTAGGAGTTTCTATACAGATTCTTTAAAAATCTATGATGAAAAAATTATAAAGAAAATATTGAGATTTTAAGAGAAAAAATAATTTTTAAAGTGTCTCATTTTATATTTTTTGATGTAGCGTAATTATCCGAATTTACTGACATGTCATTATAGAATCTTTTACATGTTATAACAGCGTGTCACTAAAATAGAGTACTCTATTTTAAAGACATGTCACTCAATTCGGATGATTACGTTAGTTTAAGTTTTATTATTATATTAAAATATTTCTTTAATTATTAGAAAGTTTGCATGGAAATTCACAATATAATAATATTTTTTATATAAGTTTTTTAAATCTAAACTTTTTTACTTTATTTGCTTTGTTTAGATTATCTATTCTCATCTAACAAACCCGAAGCTAAAAAAGGAAAAAATACTCACATAGATTCAATTAATACCATTAATACCTGAATACCTTTTGAGTAAATTTTTTAAAAAATTTCCGTGAAAAAAAAACAGCTAAAAATGGCAAAAAAAATTAAAATTTTTGCCCGGACTAATGACCGTTCACCAAAAAGTTGACGGTATTTTTATAGTTTTGATTGAATAAAGCAGCATGCTAATTTGCTTGCTTTGGATTGATAGTGGTTACTTTTTTTATTGATAGGTTCCACAGTTCACTTAATTATTTTCCTATTTTTCAAGATACAGTAAGATCTACTATTTAGAAGAAAATAATTAAATCATCATACGTGTGTTTAAAAGGTCATAAGTTCAAAATTAAGATATATAATCCATGCTATTACATTCTAGCAAATTAACGCTTTTAAAAAAAATAACCTAATTACTTTCAAATTTTAATTAATGTAATAAGGAAAACCCTTTTATTTTTTTCACAACTGCTAAAAAGTCTTAAGTCGAATCCGTGTACGAGTTTTTTTTTTAAGTTAGGATTTGGACTTTAATTTTATTTATTTTGTCTTAAACTAGACCTCCAAAATGGTGCTGGAACGGTAAAAAATTGATGTGCCCGTGATCATGACTGATAAATGCTCATTTTACCGTTCCACTAAATTATTTTGACGGTACTAAAATTAAAGTCTTTGAGTTTATTTAAGACTTGTGACTCTTAAGCAACTCTTCTTTTTAATATTCTTAATTTTTTTAAAGTTTTATTGAAAATGTTTAACTTTTTGTTCATTTGTTTATTTTCAGATCTTTTAATTTAAAAATAAATTAATGTACTGTTTGGACGTCAAAACTAGTAATTTAACTAGCATCAGAGCAAAAGTATTGTTAATTAATTTCAGGTGATATAAAAAACCATTGTGCCAATATCATCTGTTTATAATTTTTAAGAATTGGTTAGTCTTGATCAAAAAATTTAAATAAGTCTTTGTTCAAATTGCTAATTATTTTTCTTTTTCACAACTATATTTATTATAAATAAAAAGAAAAATATCATTTTAATCTAAATATATAGCTTTAAAGCAGCAATCATGATTTTCATCTTTACTATTTTAGTCCTTGAAAATTCAATTTTTTTTAAGCTCAAAATCATGTAAAAATCACAAGATCCTTTAAAATTTAGTTAAGTGATAAAATATATTTAATTTTTTATTTGTTGAATTTAGTAAAACATATTTTGTTTCATTATTAAAGTTTATGAAGCTCAATTTTTTTAAAATAAATTAATGAATTAATAATTTTTTTTAGTTTATTTGCTATGTTTAGAACATCTCTTCTCATCTAACACACCCATTCCCAAAAAAGAAAGCTTCGTACCTAGGATTTTCCTTTTAATTTGTTTAAATAGCTATTAAAGGAATAAAATATTCGGATCCTGACCAAATATACTCACATAGATTCAATTAGGCAAATGGAGTAAAAAAAGTTTATTTTCCTGCATGGCTTTAATTCAGACTTGTTTTCAAGTCACAGTTTTAAGTAAAAGTTATGACTTGACTTAAATTTTTTTTTAAGTCAATTCAGTGACTTAAAATTTTTATTTTTTTTGACAAATTAATCAAATAAATTATCCTGTATTTCCATTTATGTACAGTTATTGTTCTAGGAAAATATATTTAATGGAAGATCACAATAATTTCTACCTAATTCTCAACTACTATAAAAATATTTTTTCCAGTCATTTATCATTCCTTAACATGGTCGTGAGATTTTGTTTCCATTCAATGAATTTAAAGACTATAATGCTAAAATTGCAAGAAAAGAAATGAAATATGAAGTATCTTTAAAGAAACTTTATAAAATCTTTATAAAATGTTTGACTGGGTATACAGGAAATGTAAATGATTAAATAAAACATTTTATAAAATTATTCAGTATTCAATCTGCTTACAATGTTCACTTTGAAAAGTTAAAAATTCCTAATAAGCACATGTAATAGAAATAAAATCTTCATCAATTATAAAGACAAACAAACAAGTATTTAATTATTATAATTACTTTCTTTTTTTAAAGCTTATTTCCATGAAAAACTTTTAATTTATTTTATTTTAGTTGGCTAATTTAACTTTATTTTTTATTTTTTATTTTATTCTAAGAAACTTTGCCTCGATATAGAAACCAATAAAAATTAAACCATATCAGTTGAACAACTAATCTTTCCGAATAAAATATTTCGTTCAAAATAATCTTGCAAAATTTTTAAGAAAAGTTAATATTTTTCTTATTGATTTTATTGTATTTGTCAAAGCAATATTTTATCGGGTTTTTTTCCTGAATTTGGACAAGTCTAGATTTTTCTTTTTTAAACTTTAAACTTAATCAGCCTTTTTCTTAAAAAAAGCTTTATTTTTCTTTAATTTGGATAAAAATTCATTCACTCAATGTATTGATTTCACAGGATACTTCTAGACAAAAAAAAACTGGATGATATTGTGACAAATCTTTTAAAAATATTTATTTAAAAAAAAATTTGAATAATTGAAAAAAAAAAAAAAAATTTTTAAAAGTCATTTCAGAAACTTAACAATGCAAAAATGAACTCTTTAAATTGAGTCATTCAAAAACTACAAAATTAAAATTAAATTTAAAAAAAAGATCTTTTTCAATAGTTATTTCTTTACCTTATTCAAAAACTTATTTTTTCTAAAAAATAAAAATTAATGAATCGAAAAAGTGTAGCACAAAAAAAGAATGAATTGTAAAAGTGTAGCACACAAAATAAACCAATAAATAATCTTTCCTGATAAAATATTTTGTACATAAAAATCCTGCAAAACATTTAAGAGAAGTTAATATTTTCTTATTAAAATTACACTAATTATTTAAGCATTTTTTGTAGAATTCGAATCTTATAGAACAGTTTCAAAAATCTTTTTTGAGTAACTTAATATTGTGTTACCTGAAAATTTTTTGAAATTCAAGTGTTTAAAAAAATTTGGTCTTTTAATATAATCGTCGGTCATTAGTTGAGTCTAACTTTTTGGGATTTTTTTTCCTCAATTTTGACAAGTCTTGATTTAGAAAATATTTATGTAAAAAATGACAAACTAAAAAAACAAAAATTAAAACACATTTTTATATGACCATTTTCATTGCCTTTTTTAAGAGATGTTTGATTTTTATTTAACTAATTTTTTCTTAAAAATAAAAATTATTGAATCGAAAAAGTATAGCAAAAAATAAAAATGAATCGAAAAAGTGTAGCAAAAATAAAAATGAATCGTAAAAGTGTAGCAAAAAATAAAAATGAATCGTAAAAGTGTAGCAAAAAATAAAAATGAATCATAAAAAAATAGCTTTAGACTTTATTTAATTGTAGCTAATTAAAAATTGAATTAAATTATTTATTTTTTTGTTTAGCTGTGTCGAACTAAAGCTTTTTCAGATAAAAAAACAAATCAAAACTGAGAAGAAATTATTAATATAAAATAAAAAGATAAAAATTGAAAAAAGTTCAAATTAAAAAAAAAATATTGAATTAAGAGTATGTCGATATGTCTTGATTCGGAATCCTCTCCATATTCTTTCACCAGTCCGACAACCAATGTAATAGAATTATTCAGCTCCAACATATCTCTAACCAGATTCAAAAAGTCGAATCAAGAGTGTTATTTGTTGAATTTTATTTTTGTCTCTTGATCCATTATGTTGGACATAGTATCATATTTTCTTAAATAAATACTAAATACTTGATTCCTGAAAACTTAGGCATCTTTTTAATGATATAAAAACTAAAGTAATGTAATAATTTTTTGGCTTAGTTTCATTCAACATTGATAACAAAAAAGAATGCATTGTTAAGTTAGATTTGTCAAAAAAAAAAATTTTATTTTCCAAATTGGTAAACTTTGGAACAAAAATTGAAAAAATATTTTACATATTCCAAATAAAGCTAAAACAAGGTATCTTTATTGATAAAAATAAAGAAATTTGAATGATCTAATCAAAAATAAAACAGGGGCAAATTTTCAATGTAAATCCTGTATTCCTCTTTTCTGAAATATTAAAAAAATAATTTTGCATATTTCAACTTTTAGTGCGACCATTCAAACAAAATTATGAAAATGTTTTTTAATATTAAAAATTATTTTTTTTATGCTTATCTAGTTAAAGATGCAGCTTTTTTTTTAAAGATTTAAAAAATCATACGATATTTCATAGATAATTTCAAACCAGAATCAGGAAGTTATGCGTCGACCTCTTCAAAGTTTAAACTTGAATAGAGTTGATATTACTCCAGTTCCAATAATAAAGAAAAAATTGTAGAAAATTATCAAAGCAGTACCGTTCAACCGGATAGTAAAGGAACCAGAAAGAAATACCTGTTTGAGAGGAATTCGGAAACAAAATTTGTTCTATATTACTATTTTAATAAAAGTGCGTGGATGAATTTAAAGATCTTTGAAGATTGGCTCGAAAAGATCAATTTAAAGTTTAAATCGCAAAACAGAAAAATAGCACTTGTTTTAGAAAATTTTAGTGACCACAAGACAGAAAATAAGTTTGAAAACGTTGAGCTAAAGTTTTTTCCAGCTAACTGCACTTCGGTTATCCAGCCGCTTGATCTGAAATTTTTGGAACCAAAAAATTTTTTTTATTTTTTTTCCATTCATTCATTATGGAAACCTCTATATAACGAACACGTTTTTTTGGAACGGAGTGATTTATTATAACGAGGTTCGACTGTACATATTCTAAAAATAATAATTACAATAGCTACATGATATTTGTTGACAGAAATATCTGAGACAAATTACGCCTAAAATCGAAACATTACCAAAAATTACCAAAAAAGTTAGATAATGGCATCACTTTAAGTCATTTTTATATTGGACAAAAGAATATAAGATAAAAAGGGTTTTAAAAAAATAAATGCAAACTGGTTAAATTTAAAAGATAAAAGTATGAAACGGGTTTTTTTTTCTGCCAATGCCAATTCATGCTCTGTTTTGCATAGAAATTAAACCAGTTAAATGCTATTGAAAATATGTATTCTGACTAAATAATAAAATACTTTTACGAGTAATTTTTATTTTACTTTATATTTTTAGTTTTTTTTTAAAGGATCATTATTTGTGACACATCATTTCGGTTATTATACTGATAATCAGTTTCATTATCATGCTGGCTTTTTTTATGAAATTATGACAAAATTTGATGGTTTATTTTCTGACCAGCCGACCGGTTTCAAATTTTTGTTAAATTGTTCAATTTATTCTAAATTCTAATAAAATTTCCTCACAAAACCAGAATTATTCTTAAAAATATTTGATTTCACTCGAATTATAACCTCTAACTAGACGAAAACTTTTGATACCTTTTTAATTTATTTTGTCTTAAAAAAAAAAATTTTCATAAATAAAATTAAAAATTAAAAAAAGTTAATAAAATTCTGAACAATTTAAATTAAGAACAGCCCAGGTAGCTATGGCAACAAAAATTTGATTTTAATGTTTCTTCAACTCAATTATTTAGTTATTTTAAACTTCTAGCAAATTTGAACCAAATCGATTTTTAATCAAAATGGTAAGATAAATTATTTTCTCTCAATATCAATCAATTGATCAAAATTTATCAATTTAGTCCGAGGAAAGATTTTGTTTTCTAGCTGATTGGTATGATCCACAAGCTGCATTCAACCGAAGATATCAACTTCTTTTCTATCCTTCAGATGGAAGTGTTGAATTAGTAAATAAAAAGTTAAAAAAGACCATACAAAAATTATTTTTATTTTCTCATATAGTTTGAAATAAAAACAAAACGTCATTTTCTAAAACGGTGTCGAATAGACACTGTGAATTTTGCTGATTTATTTATAGGAAATACAATCACAATCTTGGCCAGAACAATGAAAATAGTTGAATACGGCGATGTTTATACATCCCGAAATCTTTCTTCAAATCAACAAAAGTAAAAAATGCCACTGGAATAAATTCATTTTTAAAAGTCTTTTTTTTCTTTCAGAACAATAGCAGTACTTGTCCATGGACATTTGAGCAAACTTGGTCAAATAATAGATTCGGTGTACAAAAGTGGTCTGAAAATTTCCAAAATGAGACAAGTTCAGTTGAACAGCCAAGACGCGTATCATTTAATTTCTCCTCAAAGACATGATCAAAATTTCAAGTAATAAAAATTTTTTTTTTTTTTTTAATTTTTTATCAATTTTATTTTATTTATTAGTGTATGCACAAACGGATTAACAGAAGGTCCGATAGTTGTAATGGAGCTGATAGGGTCCGATGCTCAAAACAAGTGGAAAAATATAATTGGAATTTCAGGTAGAATATAAATTAAAAAAAAAAATATTTAAAAATATTTCTGCAAAGACTTGACAATGGAACTTAGCTCTGAAACTCTGGCAAAGTTAAATGAAAATTTACTTCAAAGTAGAAAATTGGGAAAAAACACTGCTGTTTATTCAGACACGACTTGTTGCGTGATTAAGCCACATTTGGTTTCTTCTGGAATGACAGGTGGTGTTATTTATGAAATTCAAAAAGCTGGTTATGACATAACGGCGATCATGGCTGTCAATTTTACCAAGCCAAATGCCGAAGAATTTCTAGAAGTTTACAAAGGTGTTTTACAAGAGTATCCAGAAATGGTCGAAGAGCTTATAAATGGAACATGCATAGCGCTTGAAGTCAAATCTCAGGGTTCACGCGGAACTTTCAGAGAATTTTGTGGACCTCATGATCCAGTAAATATTTTTTGTTGTTTTCAAATTTAAATTAATTAATTTTATTTAAGGAAATAGCCAGAACACTGAGACCGGGCACTCTGAGAGCGTTGTTTGGAAGTGACAAAATTAAAAATGCCGTTCACTGTACTGACCTTCCTGAGGACTCTGTATTAGAAGTAAAATAATTTTTTTTTTTTTAATTTTTTTGCATTAAAACATTTTTATTTCAGGTTGAATATTTTTTCAGAATCCTCGATCAAATGTAGATGCAAAGAACTGAAAAAAATTCTTAATTTTTTATTCTAAATATTTAAATTCAAATAAAAAAATGAAAAAAAAAATTTTTTTTTAATTTTTTTCATTTTTAAAATAATTGATTTGGTAGAATTTTTTTTAAAATTTAATTTAGCCTTTAGCGCAGGACTATCGGGAAAAAAATTATATAAAAAATCGGACTAGTTCAATGCATCAAATTATTTTTTTGAATTTAGTTTTTAATGAGGACAATTAAATAAGCCATCAACAGGAGCAATAACAATCATTAACTAAAATAATCAAAATACTCAAAAATTCGGATATAAAACTTATAAGCATAAAATTTTTCAGAGAATGTAGGGGAAAAACGAGGTTGATTTAGTGGCCATTATCAAGAAAGTTTTTTAGTTCTTTAAATCAAAAATTTAATACAGAGGCATATTTATAAAGAATTTAATGAAAAATTTGATTTTTTACACAAAAAAAAATCTGCAAAAATTGTGTATATACCCATTTATGATTTACACATAGCTAAATTAGGATAATAGCTCTTTTTTTAAGCTTTTTGCTGATGATACTAAGTTGGTTTAAAATTATTAGATATTCGATTGTCCTTGCTGAGCTTCAGATGGATCTAGTTAAATTAAAAGATGGTCCGTATATGGTTGATAAGTTTAAAGATGAAAAATGTTAATTTTTTTAATACTAAGTATTTTGAAATTTAACTCGATATGATATTTTTTGTCACATTGTCAACAAGAAGAATAGAAAAAAAACTTTTGTTCTATAATTCAAAATAGAATGGTTCAAGTTAAACTGTATAATGGGTAAGATTAGATTAATTTACGTAATTTTACGTCAGAAATGCTAGCTTACATAATATTACATTATTTCTTCTATGTAAGAAAATGTAAGATAACATAATCTTACGTAAATTACGTAATATTACACTAGTTTGAGGAAGTTTGGCCGAAAACGCTTACTGACAAAAAAAACTGAAATTTAGAGGAAAAAGTGGAAAATTAGTAAAAAATTTGAATTTTATAAAACAATTTTTTAAAAAAATACATTACACTCTATTACTTTTTTTTACAAGATTTTACGTAGAATTACACAACAATAACTAAATAAACAATAATATGTAATTTTCTTATTATACAGTCTAACTTTAACCACTGTACTAAATTATTATTTTTATTAAATAAAGCACTGCTTAAATTGATTTTGGAATCAAAATACGGTTATCTAAAATATACTTAAGAAAGCTGCATTATAATTGTTGTATCTTTATATGAAAGAAAGACTTAGTTTATTTAGTATTAAATAAATCCGAAGATTTTTAAAAATGATTCCTCCCCTCTTTCAAAAAAATCTCACTTAAAATAATGAAAATTTTTTGTTTGCTGACAATCTCCTGTTACAAAAATACAAATTTTTACTATTCTATTTTTTCTTTTTTGACATGGGGAGAAGCAAGAATAAAGGCAAAAAATCGACTTGAGTGGAAATCAAAAGTAATGACCCCAAGTAATGAAAAGTAATGACAAGGACCGAATGAATCAAAAAAAAATTTTCTTTTCTTTTATTTTTAATTTATATTAAAATCTGTTTAAGTCTCAAAAAATGAAGAATTAAAAAATTGGAAAAGATCTTATTTGTTTTAATTTTAAAAATTAATTTTATTATTTAAAGAAGTTTTCCTTATTATTTTCCTTTTTCAAAATTATTCATTCTGACAGACATCAGATGAAAGAGTCAAATAATTAAAAAAAAAATGTTTTAAAATGTTTTTATTCTAAATATTTAAACAAATTTCAAATAAATAAATAAACAACTAGAGGTTATTTTATTAATATTGAAAACGATATGATCCAATATAATTTTGACGTATAACACTTATTTATTTGCTTTAAAAATTAATTTACAAAAGTTAAAAAAAAAAATAATTAAGATTGGTTTCATCATGAATTCACATATTGGCACACTAAACTACGTCCAGTCCTTGCTCGCTTCTCTATTCGTGTTATAATAATTAAAAGCAGCTGCTTTGTTATGTATTGGCAATATTTCGCTGGCATCTTTGGACAAAGTCTGAACACAACAAAAAAATAAAATAAAATAAAAAAAAAATTATGAAATTTTACTTTTAAATAAATGAAAGCATCTGTAGAGTGTCCGTCAATGGATGCCAATTGTAGATCTCCATTAAAGTATCTAGCGTACAGTTTACTCAAAGGCAGACCATAGCCATAGCCGGCAAGAGGAGCAGTAGTGGTCGGCGAGTAAACATCGGAGCTGATTGCCGGTCTTGGCGCTGAGCTGTACATGTACCTGAACACCAACGGTATTTTGGCATGAGGAATACCTCCTCCATAATCGGTGATCCTTATGCTCAAGTCCTCCTGGCCCTTGACTATCAGAGTCTTTATGTTCGGATAGGTCCTGGCCGCTTCACCATGGTACTCTATGACGGCACGCATTGCATTTTTGTATATCTCAAATGCCATGTGGTACAAATGAGAGGGCACGTAGACCAGCTCGATGGGCTGTTCTTTTTCCACCCTGTTTACGGACACAAAGTCAATGTCGGGCGAGCACAGATAATATTGGTCGCACAGAAACTTGGCACTGCTGTAAGCGTCCTTGAGGACGCTCAACACATCACACGAGGGATCTATGGCTCCAATTTGAACTGGGTGATCAGGTTTTTTCTCCGAAAATAACAATACTTTTATTAATTAGTTAAGAAAAATTTTAATCAAAGAAGTAGATTTACAGTGTTGATTAATCAACATGCGGATGCTTATCCGGCTCATCAAAAATCTGTCCAAAAAATACTGAATATTTTGCTCTGTCTTTTGGTCGATTCCATACGTTTCCTGTAGCTGCACAATGCCCATGGCAATTTGTTGCACCACATCGGCATGTCTATTGACTATGCTGTTCAGGGTCTTGGAAAAGCGCTTGAGCTCTTCATGGCTCGGCTTTTTTTCTTTATGGGTCAGCGTTTCCTCGAAACTTTTCAAATACCATCCGTAGACAAGCTGGACCGAGGATGTTTTGATCAATTTTTCTGGCAAGTAAAGCATTTCCTTGCTCATTAGAGCCAATCGGACCAGTAGTTCTTCTTTCAAAAATTCATATGACTTAACTTCGGTTGGGTAAGGGGTTCCATTTGAGTTGGCATGCTTGCCGAAGTCGGTGAACTGTTTGAGTGACAATGGCGATGGATTGTAATTCGAGTACGAATTAATTAATGTGGCTAGTTTATTAAAAACTACTCTTCCCAGTCTCATTATTGCTAAGCAATTAATTAATTAATTAATCATTAATCTAGAATAAAACTTGATTTTTTTTTAAACTTCTCATCAAAACACACCCTAAAGTGACACGGCCTTATCTAAAACCTTTTTTCATTTAGTTAATAAATTTGATTTAATTTTTTTAAATTAATTTTATTTTCGTCTAATTCTGAAGCTATTTATACTATTTTAAATTTTTGGTGTATCTCTGAATTAGAAAATAAGAAAGACCAAATTTCAAGCATAATTTTAAATATTTTATGAAAATTTGAGAAAAAAAAATTAATATTAAATAATAATAAATAATAAATCAGCGTAGAGTACGAGTATGCTGCTGTTCATTTAGAGAGATTAACGCAAAAAAGTTCGCTAAGAACCTTTTCAATTATCATGATATTTAAATTTCTGCTTGATGGTAAAAATGAATTTTTTTCCAAAGAGAGGATACTTTTTTTGTTGATGGGAAATTTTTTATTGAGCCAATAAGTTCCACTATTTTTGTTTTTATTGCATCATTCAAATTCAAAGTAACAGTTTTTTAGACTTTGAAATCTAGACTGAGAGCTAAAATTAACAAACTGTTTGAAATTCGTGTTTTCTGACTAAGAATTTTCACTTTTGAAAGATTTAATTGAATAAGTTTTGAAATAAGCCTGAGGTATAATTACTGAAAAAAATTTAAATTAGGATTTAATGTTAAAAACTAAAAAAATTCAACATAATTTATAAAAAAAATTTTTTTTTGTTCATTGGCTCTGTTCACGCCACGCTCAAACATTAATCAATTTCATTTCTTATCGAATTGTTTCGTAATTTGATCTAAAAAATGGCAAGTTAGTATTCTGAGTTTATTTTTTTTAAATAAAGCAAAATAAAAAATTCAAATTCATAAAAAATTTCACATGAAGATCTTTCGATGTCAACAAAAATTTCAAAGTCCTCATAAATTCGTTCATAGTGTGGTTACTTGTGAAGTAGAACTTGTTTTTTTTTTTTTTAATTCTTTGTCACATTAATTGAAAGTTCTCTACTAGTTATTAAGCCCAAGTTAATTAATTGTCTTTAGTTTATACTTTTTCTAATAATGTAAAAGCAAAGGCATTTATTCATTTTTACAAACTTTGTATCACTCAAATTAAATATCTGCAAAACCTTTCAATTAAGAAGCAATTATTGCAGACTTGCAGGGTTTTTGCAGAGACTAGATTTGGGCGATACAAAATTTGTAGCATCTGATACATTTTGCAGAAGGAATTTTTTGTTTTAAAATTAATTTGTATTAATATTTTCTATTCTTAAAAATTTGATCATTTGTGACAAAGTTTAGTCAGAATATAAATTTTTAACACTTGGACTTTTAATCAAAAAAATTAAAAAACAAATATCTATGGCAATTTCAAAAGAAAGCTCTTTTAATTTTAATTATTATTTATCTATTAGTTTAAAGCTTCTTGAGAAAAAAAATACCTTATAAAAATACTTTATAAAAAGGCTTAAAAAATACAATTTGTTTTAAAAATTAAATTTATTTCAAAAATATAGTAGTTTTCGATAAGAAACAACAACAGATCTCAACATATTGAACTATTTCTCTGTTATGCATTCCAGAATGAATGAACAAATATTCAATTAGAATCTTTTGAAAATGTGTTTTCTTAAAGTTTTTTTCATTGTGAAATTAAAAAATGTTTATTTGAAAATTTACATTTTTTTTCTATAAAGGGCCATAAAATATCTAAGTTGATGGCGAAAAGTCAGTTTTCGGAAATTTTCAAAAAAAAACATAAAATACAAATTTTAAGTTTTTAAAATAGCTTTCAAGTTTCGTACAAAATTTCATTTTTATCTCTATAGTTTTTTTTCAAAATTTTATCTTTCTTGCTCATGAATTGAATTTATTATGGTTTAATTTATGGGAATGCAAAAAATAGCTAAAAAATGTACTTTTAAAATTAAAAGTACATAAAAATGAATTGAAAATTTTTATGACTTTAGTTTAAGCTCTTTTATTTTATTTTATTTTTTTTACATTTTGATATTTTGAGGTGAATTTTGAAAAATTATCCTTCAATCTTACACATCAAATGAAATGAATTTTTAAAAGAAAAAAAATTTTACCATTAAGGGGGTTATCTAGTTTTATTTTATTTTTTTTACATTTTGATATTTTTTGAGGTGAATAATTATTAGTCATTTTTATTTTTATTGCTACACTCAAAGGTTGGTTTTTCTCACTTCGTTAAGGTCTAAAAGGTCCCCAAAAAAACCCTAAATTTACTTTTTTGACAAAATAAACTGAATTTTTTATTCAGGTTATTTTAAAAAACGCTACAGATTGCAAAAATAAATTAGTTCATCTTTTTTTTGCTTTAAAAAAATATTACGTCTAGATTTAAGTATAAACCTAAAATTATTTATAAAAAAAAATTTGACAAAAATTCAGGAAAATTTTTTTTTTTCAAAAATAAAATATTAAAAATTCTCAATTTTGGTCATAACAGTTTTACAAATCAATTTTATCTACACAAAGACCACATCTAAATCTTGTGCATTTGTTACAAGTTAAAGTCGATTTGTTTACATTTGATAGCCTAATTTGACACTTTTTTAACAAATGCTGGAGATGAATCAGGCTCAGTGCTTGGTAGGCGCTTTATAGAAGCAGCTGGAGTAATTGGAGTTGTAGGTTGTACGCTTTTATTTACCATTTCCAGCAATTCATCATCCAATCATCTCAAATTCATTCTATGAGAAATCTTTCTTCTGTTAAAATATTTTTAAAAGACCCAGTTGTTTATTCCAACTAATGTTAAGATGTCCAATCTTTCCATTAAAATTTTCTAAATGTGCTTAGACCTGTCTCTTCTCCGAAATTCAATCTAACCATTACCGTTCAATTTTTTTAAAGTTTTGTCAATCTAATTTTATTCAAATGCTTCTTAAGGTTTTTCATTAGAGATAAGTTAATTTTTTAGAAATTATACTCATAGGATGCAAAAAAAAAGTTTAATTATTATTTTATTTATTTGTTAATCAGCAGTGAGTTAATGATCCTTTAGAATAAAAATATAAAAAAAATTTCATAGAAGATACGTTTGATTGAAACGATTTTATAGAATTGTTAAAAAAGAAAAAAATTTAGAAAAAAAAATATTAATTGTCAACAAGTTAATAATATTCTTAAAAATATTATTGTCAATGACTTAATGATTTATTTAAATAATAATAATATTATCAAAAATTTAATTTCCATTTAAATTTATCTTACAAGAATTCTTTGAATTCTTTGAATTATTTTTAATTGTGAACAGACAATTTCATGCATTTTTTTTGAGTTTGAGTGATAAGCACTCAACTCTCACTCACACTTGATCACGCGAAATTTTTGCGTGACACACTCAAACTCACACTCAAAACGCATTTTTTTGCGTGACACAATTTAAAAAAATTTTTAAATTTTTCTTTTTTTTTAAAGTCAAAATAAATAAAATAAAATTTTAAACATTTTGAAATATTTTTTAAGTTCGAATTTTTATTTAAATAGGCAAAAGAAAGCAAAAACAGTTGGTTGAGAACTTGATTTATTTTTAGTTTTAAAATTTTTCTCATTTATCAATATTTTATACTGATTAATTTCATGATGTTTTAGCTGATTTAATAATTAAAAACTTGATAAAAATTATATTAGTTTTGTTTTATTTTTTAATTAATTATTTAAAAAAAATCAAAATAAATTTATTTTCAATTTATACTAAAAGGAACAATTAGATCTCTTGAATAATCTAAATAACGTGTAAAAATTCTTCTGATTCTGGTAAATAAACAAACAGGGATTTTCACGAATATGTGTTAATGGTAATTAGAGTCTGGTATTAAATAATAAGGTGAGTTTTGTTTATGGGTTAAATATTAAGATTCCGCTTAGTTGTATCCGAAGTTAATATATTTTAATATATTTAAGCCCAAGTCATAACTTTTGATAAGTAAGATTAAAGATTGTGACTTAAACATAAGCCCGATTTTTTAATTTTAATTTTCTAAAAATTATGAATTTAATTTCGCCTTGTGTTTAATTCAAAAATAAGTAAAATTATTTAGCCTTACCCTACGTTCTTAAATTAAAAATTAAAAAATCGATAAGTCAATATAAATTGCTATAAAAGTGAAATTGTAGCTCAGCCTGAACTTGAACAGAAAATTTAAAAAGACAGGTTTTTATGTGGCGTCGTACCATTCTGATCCAAGCGTTTTTGAATTAATATCTGATTTTTTCTATCAAAATGTGTTTTTAGAGGTTGAAAGCTCGCTTTTCAAATTCAACATAGTATAACATACAAAAATACTTCAACTTTTAAAATCTGTTACTGATATGCAAAATCTCTGCAAATCATCAGCAAAATTTTTTCAAAAATCAACGAAATGGAAGCGAGTTGAAGCGAACAAATAGAAACCAACTTAAGGCCCCCTAATTTTGTAAATCTTATTAAAAAAAATTATATAATATATTATAAACTTGTTTGAATACTTAAGACTAGATTACAAGAGAGAATACTTCTTTTATTAAACAGTGATCAAAAGTAGAAGATCTGACTCATATAAATTGCACAGAATATGATTTAGCATTCAGTGTTACTTTGATTGAATGGTGCCTTGAGAGTAGCAACTATGGACTAACCGACTCAGTAAAATACTATTTTTTTTAATGTAATATTGTATGCTGAATAATCTTAATCATTTTTTTTTACATAACAAACTGAATTTTTACTTAATTGTATAATGGATATTTAACTGTCTATTAATTTTCATTTTAATTTGTCAATGGGACTTAAAATTTAACTAAATAAATTAAATTAAATATATGTTATTTTTAATTTCAAGATTAATAAAGATATTGTTCTAACACAAAAAAAAAATTTTTTTAAATTTTAAAACTAAAAATAAATCAAGTTCTCAACCAACTGTTTTTGCTTGCTTTTGCCTATTTAAATAAAAATTCGAACTTAAAAAATATTTCAAAATGTTTAAAATTTTATTTTATTTATTTTAACTTTAAAAAAAAAGAAAAATTTAAAAATTTTTTTAAATTGTGTCACGCAAAAAAATGCGTTTTGAGTGTGAGTTTGAGTGTGTCACGCAAAAATTTCGCGTGATCAAGTGTGAGTGAGAGTTGAGTGCTTATCTTTCAAACTCACACTCAAAATGAGCCTAATTTGAGTGAAAATGTCTGATTGTGAAAAAGTTTAGAAACGGTTTAAATTTTTTTTCTGTTTTCTAAAAAAAAAAAAAAAAAAACCCAATAAGTAGTCTAGTATTTTTTAAAATTTTTCATCATTTTAACCTTTGAATTTCGATTTTTTATAATATTTCTTAATTTTTGTACCCGCACTTAAATACGAAACTCATATTTTTGTAATTAAAAAAATAATTAAAATTATTTATTTATTTTAAAATTGTTTTAATTTTTATCCCAGCTCTTAAAACCAAAACCTAAATTTAGCGCTCTCGTAGACTTTATTTTTTTAACGCTGCTTTTGAATCTGATTTTTGGGTATAAACCCTGGGTCTATTTTTGATTTTTGGTTATTAACGATGCACTTAAACCCGAATACCAGGTTTAAAGACATGGTCTTCTTATTAATAACACTATAACATGGGTTAGATGGTAGTCGGTGCATGGTTTAAAACCTGATATTCGGGTTTAAGAGCACGCATCTCACTGCAAGGGTATACGGTATGAAAACATAAAAATAAATTTTTTTTGGTGATCAGGAAATTTTTTAAAATATATTAAACTTTATTACCAATTTTCAAAAAAAACGGGTTTCCCTGTATCATTAATGAATGACCCAAGGGCCAGCTGTTTGAAGGTTTAGTTCCCTTCTTTAAGCAACAAAGTTAAATTTACTTTCATATAAAAAAAAAAAAGATTTATGTAAAAATTGAAAGTTATCTTACAAGTAAAGTTTAAAGTTTTAATTATTAAAAATGTGTTTTGAAAATTACATTAAAAGTTCTATTAAAATAATTACATTAAAAATTAAATTGGAAAAATATTTATAAAAAATTAAATTAAATAAGTTTTTTTTTCATTAGTTTTAAAATAGATTCGATATTATTGATTTTTTATTTGGCATTGATACATTAAAGCCATCACAAATATTTTTGATTGTCTTATCAATGTTAGTAGAACGCTTTGAATATTTTATAAGTTCATATTATCTTAATTTTTTTTAAAAATTAAAATGATCTTTTTTTCATCACAAGTAATAAAATGTTTCAAAAAGACTTAATAACAGAGATATTTAATGGATTTCTATGGATGAGGTTAAATATCAAATAGTTTCAAAACAAGTGGATCTACTCAGCTGGGTACGCTATTGAAATGATATGAAATGTCGTCGAATTTGAAGCTCATTTGATGATTTGTGAATACTAAGCTAGATGTTTTCTACACAGGAAATTGTGTCAGATGTCTAATTAAAAATCGTAAAGAGAAAAGTGAGTCGTAAAGTAATATTTACTTAACAAAATGAATAATGAATCATATAAAATAAAATGCTTCATAAAATAACTTGCGAATAGTGATGATTAGTAATCATTGAGAATAGTCGTTCTTTTAAATAAAATTTATAATTTCAATTGAAAATTTTTCAATTCATAAGCACTTTGTTTTGCCAACTTTTTTATTTAATTCTGTGAAATTTTGTTGTTAATTTTTTGACTGATTTGCATCAAAGTCTGGTTTTAAAGGTAGTTGAATTTATGAAGATTCAAAAATTGTTTTTATAAAATATTGATCAAGTTTTTTGTTAATTTAAAAAAGGGCATATTTTGAGGTTATTAAAATATTTTTTTATATCTTTTGGTTTGTGTTAGACCCGGAGTATTTTCAAAAATGGTTATCAACCCTTGTTTCATTACCAAGATTTTGATACGATTAAATATTAATTGTCAAAAAAGCAAATAGAAATCGTTCCAAAGATCTAAATTAAAATGAACCCGAAAACAAGGTGGCAAATACAATGAAATTTTTGACAAAAAAGCCCCATAATTTTAGAAGCGAGAAAAATAATGGAATTCTAATTTTACTTGGCGTTCCGATGCTATTTTAAAAAAATATTAAAACTAGAATACATAGGTCAATAAAGATATTTTCTTTGAATATTTCCGAAAATTTTTGAAATTCATATTTTTCAGCTTATTTTATTTTAAAAAACAATCTAAACCCATTTTATCAAGTACCAATATTGCACTTAACACTTAATTGAATTCTTAAAAAGAAGACTTTTCTAAGTAGTCTGTCTCAAAGAAATAGAATTTATTTTCTTTGCCGAAACCAAAATTTATTTTTCTTCAAAAAAAAAAATAGAAAAAAAAAAGATTACCTTTTCTTTATTTTATTCTCTAAAGCAGGAGTCTAATTGTAGTCTGAAGCCGTGTTTTTCATTACTCCCAACTGCCCATTTAAATACCACTGCAGTCAGTGGAAAAAATTTCAGTCATTCTTCCAAAATCAGAGTTGTTTAAAAGTCAGTAGCTTTTTTTTTATTTTTTCAAAAGTCCGAGCTAAGACTTTAATTTTTTTTTTGAAAAAAGTCCAAGACAGGGCTTTAAAATTTTGAAGACTGAAGAAGAATTGTGAAGACTTTTATGCTAAAATTGCAAGAAAATTCTGATATAAGGCAAATCTATTGCATAAGATAACCAAAGAGTATATAAATTTTTTGATATGAAGCCTGATCTAGTAAATTTATAAAAAAAGTGCGGACTTGGACTTTTTTTTGGGACCTTTAAACAACTCTGGTCTAAATGCATGACGGCTAATTTTAAAAATTTCAAACTTTCTAATCAAACGATTAAAAAAATACCAAAACAAAATGGAAAAATCAACTGCGGATAGGTCATCATTTTCCGCGATTACCAAAGCAAACAAGGGAGTTTCCGGACACAAATTATTTTGCTTGATCGAAGCCATTCGAGAAAGTAAACAATTTAAGGCAAACAATTCATTAAGTAATTGATCCTGAGCTTAAATACGAGTCTAATCCCTTGCTCAACAAAACTGGGAAATAATAAGTTTTCTAAACAAATTGTCCAACGGGTCTATTATCTTCAATTAAAATTTTGGTATAAATAATACCATGAAACAATTTTGAAAGCAA